>LPNX010407559.1:103272-115798 GCA_001517045.1 Pseudotsuga menziesii | reverse complement strand
TCAACAAACTAAACTTTGCCTCTAGGTACACAACAAACATCTCTAACAAGGTGTTCACTATATATATAAAAAACAATTTATGTATCGAAGATCGATAAGCCTACATCGATTAATCAAGCTTGCTAATCATGTTGCAACAATAGTCTTTGGATTTTTTGTTTGTTAGAAATGTCTGTCACTCAAGGCCAGTGCATTTCAACCACTGGCTAAGAAACCACAACCTAGCGACATCTAAGCTGTAAAAATCACTCATGGATTGCACTTAGCCTGGGCCAGAACAACCCTTAACATGGTTGGATTTTTTGGTGTCTCTTCCCAACTAAGTCACCCTAAATGGTATTGAACTCGGGTTGCATTGCAAATGAAACCCACGCCTTAACCGAGTGAGCTAGCGAGAATTGCAATAGTTTTTGGATTTAGATGCCAACTTTCCATACAATTTAATGAATGGTTACGTTACTTTGTATGTTCAATATGTAATTAGTGGAAAAGATAGATCATGCGATGATCATAATATGGATGGGTAAATTGGGAAACGTGTTTCATGTATTTTGATAAATGTTTTTACGGATTTTGAAATTGTTGTGTTCATGAACATACAAGTTATTTAGGATCCAAGATAAACCAACATAATCTTAAACCCAGATCTATCAAGCACTGAGAGGGATCCAATTCCTTGAGGTGTAAATTTCTTAAAAAAATTTTATACATTAAGAAAATGTTTACACCTCAAGAAATTGGATCCCTCTTGGTGCTTAGTAGATCCGAGTTTAACATGGATCTATGCTTGTTTTATTTTATTTTTTATTTTATGCGATGGCATGAATTTTTCAATTATTTTTAATTTTTTAATTTTTGATAAGTTATGACCCGATATGTGAACATTACATTACGTAACGCGAGAGGCATGACAACACATGGGGACTTCACTTAGTGAAATTGTCACATAGCACGTGCGATCATGGGATATTAAAGACTACCCTTAATTTCCAGAGATATTGACCCAAAATCCTTTTGTTGAAACCCCCTCCCAATACTTAAAACCTCCTCCCCACTGATTTATATACCTCAATCCTTATAAACCACCCTACCCACCCGCACTTTAAACCCCTCATCCCCCCAATACCTACAATATATTGGTTCAATTTTGATAATTTTAAAACCCACAATATGAACTAACGTGATAGGATATTGGTCAACAAGTGAAGCCCCCGTGTGACAACATCTCTGCCATACTTGGTGCTTATTAGATTTGGGTTTAAGATAGATCTACGCTGGTCTTATTTTTTTAATTTTATGAGGTGAGATGAATTTTTTAATTATTTATTTATTTATTTTTGATAAGTTATGACTGGACACATACATGACAACATCTCCTCCATACTAGATGCTTAATAGATTTGGGTTTAATGGATCTATGGTGGTTTTATTTTTATTTTTTTATGAACTGACATGAATTTTTCAATTATTTTTTGTTTTTGGTAAGTTATGACCGGACATGTAAACATTATGTTATGTAACACTACATACATAACAACATCTCCCCCATACTGGAATGTAGAACACCTCGTTACTTTTAATACCAGCGTAGATCCAAATCCTAGGCTCTATCAAGCGCCGAGAGGGATCAAATCTCTCGAGGTGCAAACATATTCTTAGGTATTGCTCTCAATGAACTATAAACTTTGGTGTGTCCTATAAATATAACCATTGATTTGATTCAAACCAAAAGACACATCTTTTTATTTAAGATCGACATATAATATTTTTATTATTAATATTTAATATTATTTATGGCTGACATATAATATTTTTTATTTTGTTAGAAACTAACTTTACAACATTTCCCCTACATGGTTTTAAAACTATATGCAACGCCCTCCTACAACCATGGATGGTTTAGGAGGCCTTTTCAAATTGTCTTAATTTATGGCGGACATATAATATTTTTTATTATTTTTTATTTTGTTAGAAACGGACATTACAACATTTCCCCTACATGGTTTTAAATCCATATGCAATGCCCTCCTACAACCATGGATTGTTTAGGAGGCCTTTCAAATGGTCTTAAAAATATTTGCAAAGCCCTCCTAAACCATGTACAATAAAACCATGGGTTGTTTACGAGACCTTGCACATGGTTTTAAAACCATGTGCAAGGCCCTCCTAAACCATGTACAATAAGACCATAGGTTGTTTAAAAGTCCTTGCACATGGTTTTAAACAATATTTTAGTTTGATAGTTCAATTTTTTATTATTTTGTTAGGTAGGAACATTACAACATATCCTCCATATTGTGTTTTTTTTCTCACTCACAATTTTTTTGGCGGATAATTAATTTTTTTTTTATTGTTTTGTTAGGCAGGAAGATTACAACATCTCCCCCATATTAGGATGTTTTTATGGGTAACATTTATTTTGGCTTATAATTAAAAATTTTATTTTTATTAATAAAAATAACATTACATAACATAAAGTTACAAGATCCCCATACTGGACTGTAGAGCGCCTCTCTACACAACAATAAATAAAAAATGAAAATTAAAATGATTATATTACAACAAACCAACCGGACTCATCGCTATAAACATTTGACAAATCCAAGTTAAAATGGATTTAAATTTTTAAATACATTTAAATCCTTAACGCCCAATTGCCTCAAAGAACCATGGACCCAAAACTCCACCGAAGACCTTCATAAAATTCCAAAGGCTCCCACCGAAAGGGTACTCGTTATAACAATGTGGCCCTTGTGAACAAAGGAGAGGCTCCGAAGGGGGCGGGTGCCATGCCATGTGACCATGGCTTTGGTGGATTTGGGAGAGTTGTGTTGGTCCACAATCGAAAATGGGATGGAAGTGATACTACAAATACTCTAAATCGCCAAAACTAAAATCAGATATGCGATTGTTTCGAACCGCTTATTTACCTAGTCGTTCTTCTGCGATCAACAAACCCTCGAAACCCTAGCTTCTTCTGCTATCAACGAACCCTCTAAATTTTCTTTGGAGTGAGCTAGCTGTGGAGCAAAACTTCCTCCATCGGACGGAGGAGGAGTGAGCTAGCTTACTCCATTTTGGAGTGAGCTAGTTGTGGAGCAAAACTCCCTCCATCGGACGGAGGAGGAGCAAAGTCAACGCTAACTTTGCTCCTCCTCCGTCCAATGAGGAAGGATTGCTCCACAGCTAGCTTACTCCATTTTCTTTATCTTGGATTAGCGAAATGTACCTTTGTACTGTTGATTTCAAATAGAAATCCCAAGCGAGGTAAATGCAGATGGGACATGTACAAGTTTGCGATAAGTTTTGGGCAGCTATGTTCCAGTGTGGAGATGGAATTTTGCCCACGAGTTAAGGAAATATTGCTTGGACATCTTGCATGCAAATGGAGCATTCTACTTATTTCATAAGAAACAAGGAAAACGCGGATGGGATATGCCCCTGCTTCTGACAAATTTTGGGTGCCCATGTTTCGGGTATGGAAATGCCCCTGTGGCCCTGAGTTGGAACGAATTATTTAGCCAGATGTCTTCCCAGCATGCTACACTAATTTGGTCGACAGCTACTGTAAAATAAAAAACTGTACCTGTGTACTTGTACATTATTTTGAATATAAGCAATTAAACTGTAAGAATATTCATTTAGTAAATGAATGAAAATTAAGATTAATATATACCAGCATACTAAGATTTAGTAAATGAATGAAATTTTTGTGCCATATTAAGATTTAGTAAATGAATGAAATTTTTTATTTTATTTATTAAAAACTAATTATATACCAGCATAGTAGTTTTGGGTTATATTAAGCAGTTAAATTATAATTATATACACAAAATTTTCAATTACATTGCTTATATAAAAATTGATGATACCATCTTGATAGGTCATTACATTGCTCTACAAAAATGATTGATGGTACCTATCTTGATTGCTTTATACAATTGGTTGGATGGTACTTTCAATGAATACATTTCCTACACTCTTCCTTTGTAGAGGCTTATCAATTTGTTAAGTCTTTTTGTTGCTATTAAGAATAGTAGAAGGACACATTCAATGAAGAACACCTTTTTAACAACTATACTATAATTTTTTTTATTTATTGGAGAGCCTTCTTCGATTGTTTATTTTCCAATAAACATTTTTTATTCCTTCTGGTTTTTAGTGTTTTGATTCCTTATTTAGATCTACATTCCAACTTTCCACTAATCCCTTTGAATGACCTTATGATCTTGTGCATCTATTAACTAGATAGATCCATATTTCTAGCAAGAAGACAAGTTTTCCATTGCCTTTTTCCCTTCGCTCAATATCTTAGAGGCTTGATTGGCGACAATGGGCCTTTTTTGCGCCTAAACTATTATCTTGACATTTTTGCTAGTGTTTGATTTCACCACCTTATTGTTTCACAATTGATCTTGGGATATGTACCAAAAAACTTGATGATCTAAGAGTTTACTTTTAGACATCTAGAGGACTAGAATTATGAAGGTTGCCTAAAATATACAATCACATTGGGCCACTTTCATGATATGTTGAACTTTGATGGGTCTACTAGGCATACCTTGTTAGGTTGGTTCTTAATTTGGCTTCCATACCTTGTTTGGTTGGTTCTTGATTTGGATTCCATTCAAGGTTCTTTTGTGCTATTCAAATTTATATATCCTTGAGAAACCAAAACCTTGGTATTTTCCTCTATTGTGTCAACCAAAGTCCCATCCTCCTTTTTTTTTCCTCTAATGCTTTCCCTTCTTTTTCCACCACAAACATTACATTGTCCCCATCCTTTATCTCCCTTGACTTTGCTTGTCCAATCCATTATTGCCTACCTCCAAAGCATTACATAGCACAAGGGAGTAAGAACTGGAACATTGCTAGCAAAAAACAAAGAAGGAATAGCGTTGGAGTTGCAAAGATGAAGACGAACCTATGCAAAATGTGAGGGGTTATATGGTGGAGAAGAGAAGGATTGCATAAGAAATTTTCGAGGCTGTAATCTCTAGAAGATCCAAAGAACCAAAATTTGAGTCATTCTACAATTGTTGAGAAAACTAAGTACGAGCAAATCCATTCGATATTGATTTTCCCATGTTGCATTAACTAGATGCTACACCTTAACCTTACATTGTACATTTTTCAATGCTTGCAATGCATAGGTTTGACAATGCTTTGTAGATTTTATCTAATTAATTTCCAAATTGATCACTATATAACTTAGTTTTATGTTCATTTGATCATTGGTGGGTATCCACAACCCCTAAAGTGCATATATGTATTGAAGGGTAGGGGATTCATAATTATGTTCTAGATTGAACAATTTAGATACGTAGAATAAGTCTAAATGTTGACATAATTACGTCAATAGGCATTATTCTGTGAGTGATTTTTTAAAAGACTATAGCAAATTTGTCGTCACTCTTGTGAATCAAAAGATGCCATGTGTATTGCTTGTATGAAACCACCATGTTTGAGATAGGGTTTGAGATAAGGCTTTAAAGCGGTTTAGTTTTTATCTTGCATCTCCATAACTCTTCCTCCACTGCATCTGCATTTGCATCGAAATCTTGTCAATGTGACTTCCTTCACTTCAATTGCAACCAATTTTGAAATGACGGTTGTAAACAACTTCAGGTGGAATGGAAAACAGGGTTGTGTGTAATGTCCCCATCCAAATAAATTATCATGGAGGAAAATTTTCACTAACCTACTAATTCCCTATGTTGGGGTAGAAGCATTAATACTTGGAATAAGGGAGCTACAAGACCCTAAATTGACCTTAGACTTGTAAACTCACATTAATTGGGTCAAATAAATGATAATAAGAGATAAATAAGGTGGCATTTGATCATGAGGGTGCATAAGAGGGTGTGGGGCCCACATGTGGCAAGACTCCCCACTACCCTTGGCATCATTTTCTCACCAATTTCAGTCCTATGCAGAGGGTAACGTACTTGGGGGAGATGAAGATGCAATATTCATGTCAAGAGTCTATGAAGGTCGAATTGGAGTGGAAGAGTAACTCCTAAGGAAGAGGAAGAGTCATTGTGACACTTGTAACTAGATTACATGGCATCTATGACAATAATTATGAGGGAATCTATGACAAATATGACAAATTCAGACCTGATTGCAGACCTGTGACACATTTGACATATCAAGTCATGGTGAAACATCTGACATATAGAAAGAGTTATGGTTAGCCAATATTTCCAAATCAAATTGGGGGAAATGAGAGTGCAAGAATGAAGAGGACAAGTGTCTCATGAAGGAATCAATCACTAACTTGAGTCGGGTGAGTGTATTGAAGGAAAATTTGACCTCATAAGTTGGGTGAGTGTATTGGAGGGAAATTCAACCTCATGAGAGTAGCTTTTGGATCTTTTTTGTCATGCACTCTTGGAGAGCTTAACTTTTCCTTGCATGGTGGATGTTCATCCTCCCTACTATTGAACCAATTTCAAAGGTGAAAGATCCTTGTCCAAATTTTTTGGAGGAGAGGCCATTCAAACCTCTTATCAAAGATTAAAGGATGTGTTTAATGCAGGTTTAATCCTTACTTTCTCTTCTATAGAACTCATCTAAGTTCAACTTCATCTTATAGAATTATTCCTACTTTCTCTTCTCACATTCTCTTGTCAATGTCCATGGTTATAACATGGATGGTGAATTGATGGTTGCATACAAATTGTGGAGGGTAATTCAGTGATTCCATTGATGTATTTTCAAATGTATGGTACTGTAGTAGACAACATATTAGAGCCACAACATTAAATTTCATGTAAACCATGTAAAAATTAAAAGTATACTACTTATTTGAACTAGTTTCCCTTATAATTTTTTATGGACATTTTGGTGAAGTTATGAATATGTTTTGTATATGTTTTTCTCTAATTATTTGCCTCTGTTCGAGAAACCCATAATGCTTGAGTTTTTTCCTCTAATTTTTTCATGTATAACCCTTCTATTTATGCACCCAATATTGGACAACAAATAAAGTGACTGAGTGTGGTTTGAGTACTAACACTAGAAATAACAATAACATAATCAAATTTCTACTAAAGTATGTTTTGATTAATTGTCCAGAGGCATAGCCTCAACAATTTACAGATCACTTACCTTGCCCTTTTTCCTTGAAGGGAAAGGGAATCGTTGTCAATATCATTAACAAATTCAAATGAAATATAATACAAAACCTAACTAAACAAAATAGAACAAAAGATAACCAAACCAAACCAAACTTAAGAATGTTACTAGCATAATCCATCTATCTCTTATTAGAGGTGCAAGCCCACAAACAACTATGCCATAGTTATTACACTGAGAGCTGTAGAAGGGACAAATAAACTTGTTTTCCATTACATTACATGGCACCACACAGGCAAGGCGAGTGTAGACAACATTGATACCATATGTAGCTACTTGTCCATCAGTGTTGACAACAAGATAGGTGGGGTCTCCCTATTAGTAGTGTTTACAAGAGTAATTAATCAATTTTAGTAGAGAGTAGAGCTACTAATCAACTCACTTGCACAAGGATTTATTTCGATTTCATCTCAAAGTAATACTAAATTTCATTCTTGGTTATGTTGAATTTCAGCAATATCAAATAAATTTAGGTCGAGATAATGATTGATCCAGTTGTATGTATATAAATAATAAAGATACCCAATTATTAACTGTAATGAACAAAAATATATATAATAAAGAATCACTAAATAACTATTATGTAATTAATAATAACTATTAAATATCAATATTAATTATTAATATTAATACATATTGATATTAATAATTAATAATTAATAATTAATAAATAGTTATTAGTAAACAATTCTAAAATGATGCATCCTTTCATGGATAGTATCCAAAGTGCATTTACGATTAATATATATATGGCACTCATTTTGTAATCTATCATCATATCTATTCTATCATCAATTTATATATTATTATGGCTTATTCTTAATAAGTGGGTTTGGGTTTGAATATAAAAGTGCAAAATAATTTCTAGTAAAGAGAAAGTGAGATTTGAACTTAGGTGGGGAATGTAACACCCATTCCTCCCAACCAACCAATCTACTCACATTTTACAAAACTTGAGGGAAAAAAAAGATGAAAAGGGTGCATAATAATTGCTACTAAAAAGCAAGTGAGATTTGAACTTAGGTGGGTAAGGTAACACTCATTCCTCCCAACCACCCAATCTATTGACATTTTTACAAACTACTGGAAAAAAAGAAGGAGATACTGATTAAACTTCAAAGAAAACTCAAGAATATGGATTTTAATATTGAAAAGAAGCAAAATTTTCCTATCAACTTACAAAAAAATATTTCAATATTATTTAGAATTAAAGGGACACTTGCAGGGAAGGATATCACCATTTCTATCACACCTGCTGAAAGAAATAATTATATTAGTACTGAATTCGCTAACCATTTAGTGATTCTTGAGTCAAATATAAGGGAAGAGCTGGACTTTTTGGACAAAATACGAACTGAAATAAGTGGCTTACAACTGAGTGTTGGAGATTATAGGGTCACATCGAAATTTATTGTTAGTTCCTTATGGAGCTTTGACGGTGACATAATTTTGGGTTTACCTTGGATAAAAACATTGGGGACTTTCATCTTAAATGCCAAAAATAAGTTTCTGACATTTTCCTATAGCCGGAAGAGAATCACATTTCAAGATATTACAATGAAGTCAGAAATAGAACCTCCAACATCTGAATAATTCCAGGATATATCAAACATGATTTCATAGGGTAATTAGAAGTCAGAACAAAAGAAGCAGAAAGAAGTTGAAAAAATTGTCGCTAGTAAGGATGAAGAAATCACTCGTTTGAAGAATCATAGTCAAGACTTGATCGCATAGATTAAGAAATTAAAAAGGAAAAAAAGATCGCAAGAGGAAAGATGTCAAATTGATCGCCTGAAGCTAAAGTTTAAGAATGAAAACTGATAAATCCCCAAAGTTCACAATTTAATGTCCCTTTTTGGATAAATTAGACACACTATCAAAAAATATTTCAATAGAGGCTTAAAATTCTAGACAGTGGAAGCTTTGTTTCTCAAAATCCTCATTGACAATGAATTTCACATTGATTCCATGGTTATGAGACAATTGAGGAAGCTTTAGGAGAGTGATACAAAGCTTCTAATTATCTTGAAAAGATTATATATATGACTTCTTAAGATTGTGTGGCTGAGGAATTTTTACAAACACTTCACATGCATCCTCCTTCCATTCTTGTATAGCTTCAAAACTAGGAAAACTAGTCTTTCTAGTCTTGTTCCAAACACCTCCTTACTTTTCCAAATTTCTTATGGAAAACACTTAATGTTCAAAATTTGTCAATTTCAAACCTTGGACTAGTGACACCCAAACTGATCCAAATTTCCCCAAAGGATTTTGAATTCTATCTTGAATGGCTTCAGGGGTCATATGACATCCTAATGCATGTGCTAGACACTCATACACTTTATAGAGGAATTTCTAACTTGCATTAATCAAAGGGGAAAGAAGGGGAAACATACTAGTGATTTCAGTGTTGAAACCCCCCACTAGTCATTTATTTTTTTTCTTCTCAAACATTGTACGACCCTCCCTATTTTCTGAACGAAGTTTATACATGGATAAAATACTTCATTAACATCCCAAATGTAACATTAAACGTGATAAATGACTGGTTATTTCTCCCCATCAAGCATAGAATTGTAACAAATGGACATTACTTGAATAATGTAGAACATAGACATGAAAATTGTTGCATAAAATTTTCACTACAGTATTCCAATTATTGTAATTGTTTTCACAATTGAAACACCATCCCCTCTCTTATTTCTTCCACTTGTTGAGGCACCAACCTTGTAGGATGAGTGAGGAACCATTTCCTTCTCTATATGTGTTAGTAGTAACCCTTCTAGTAGCCATATTTTTACTTTCAACTTTCCTTTCCAAACTAAAAGCATTATGCAATTATCTAGGTTCAAATAGGTATACCTCATGTTAAATTTTCTCCCTTAAAGTGCCCATAAAGAGATCCAACAAATTATCTTTTGTGATGTTCTTCACTCTAAGAAAGAACTTTTTAAACTACTCAATGTGCTTTGTAACTACAATTTTTTTTCTTGAGATTTATAAATTGGATAAAGGTGTTTTTATTAATATACCCATGATATTATATCAATTCATATTTAAATATAGACCAAATCAAGTTATAAATACAATGATGCAACAATTAAACATTTTTAAAGTTGACTTTTGGTGTATATCAAAGAATTCCTCCATATGGAATATCCATTTTATTGGATTATTTCAACTAAAATTTCTCGTATTGGAAAGTAGTTCCTAGGTCCTGAGTTGAACCCATGAAGATATGATGAATGGTCAAATGTTGGGGACTCAAACCTCTTTCTCCAACTATTTTCAATTTTCTCAATATGTGACTCAAAAATGACCCACTTGTTCTCCTTCTCTTCTTGAGGAGCAAAACTATGAAGAAAGAGATGTCTCATCTCATTCAAAATTACCCCGTTCATAACTTCAAGATCCTCTTTACTAGCCATATTTTTGACATCCTATCTATTGGCCATATTTTTCAACTCGATTTCTATATTCTTTGTTGTGTTTACCAATGGAACATGTGTCACTGACCTAGCATTCAATTCCTTAAACTTGGCCTCCAAATTCAATAGTGGGTTACACATTCTTCATTTTCTTCTTGATTCATGGTTGAGATTTTGAGAGGTTTAACGAGTGAATTAATTTTTCTCCACCTATTTCCGTTAGATCCCATTGATATTTACATATTTGTTGTCTACTTCCTATTTCTCACACCTTTTGAATCACCCAAAACAAATATTCCAATCAAAATCTATTCAAGTTTCAAGTGAACATACCTTTAAAACATTGGTTTGTAGATTGTCTTGTTGGTCAACCTTTCTCCTGAATTATATTTGAAACTTAGGCCCCTTCGAGTATGAAATTTTCCCCTGTAGTATCCTAGTATGTATTGTCTAAAATCCCATAAGTTTGACCCAATTCTAATGTGCCAATAGAGAGTTATGGTAACTTCTCCACAATTTGTCATTTTCCATGTGTTAAACAATTGATGGTATCATTCCATGGTGGTTGCCTATTGATTGACCAAAAAATATATGTGGATGTTAAGATGATAGCAACGATTACAAGGCTTCCACTTGTTAGCGTAGACCCAACGCCATTTTTCAAAAAAGACTAGAACACTCTCATGGCGAATAAGTTAAAAGACAAGTATGATTTGACCAGAGATACTAGAGGCTTTTTAAATGCCTCCTTTAATGATTACACTATTCAATTCGCAACTAAGGTTTTATCTACCAAGTTGGTGCGGAAGATGTGACCGAACCAATGTACGGCAGGAACGATTGCAATGGTTGAACTATGTGTGGGAGTTCAAATGAACTGGTCGCAATATCTACTAAATGAATGGTTAGAATACGCAGAGGACTCGCAGGAGAAAGGTAACACATTACACTATTCATGGTTACTTATTTTGATTTTGTTTTGTCGCATGGGAAGAACCATCGAACTACCAGGGATATATATATACTAGTTTGATGTTGAGGAGATTGATACCAAAATATCTAGTTTGAGAAAGATATAAAGAAGAGACAAAAAGACAACAATGTACAATTCCTTTTGCAAGGAGAGTTCCTTTGACATCATGTGAAAAAGTAGGAAAGAATTATGGATGAAACTGTTCAGCGGTTTAAAAACATTGTCAAGTTTATGATTGGGCCCCATCATATCTGGTTACAGTCGCGACAAGACCCACAACGCCAATGGTTAGCAACACAATACTTGATATTTGATGAATAAGTTGAGGCCATTACCCAATATTGACTTGAAGAATCGTGATTCCTTGTCGTCGATGACCTACCATCTGTGGAAGAAGACCTGCGACAAGAGGATCCAGCAACATAGAAGAATGGAGAAAAGGGAGGGGACCCACCACCAAAAGCAGAAAATTGGAAAAATTCGCCCACCCCTCCCCATAATTAATTCATAATTCAAATTAATACAGATGAAATGTGTTTCGCTAATATTATTTTTATAGTATATTAACTCAATATGTTTTTATTTGATGTAGCTTGATAGCTGAATATTATGAAAGAGATTGGAATGCATTATGAAGCAATTCATGCATGCCTTGATGACCATGTTATATAATATAATCAGCATGAATTTGAAACAGAATGTATGGAATGTCATATTAGTAGATACCAAATAGATCAATTAACAAAAAATTTGCCTCACAAGGTTCTTCGTTATATTCCCATCATTTGACGTTTGCAACGACTGTTCAGGTGCAATAACATAGCACAATTTATGGATTATCATGAAAGGAACATATGTCAATATGATGTTATTCGAATGACTGTAGATGGTTATGCATTTAGAGATATGGAGAAAAAGTGGCCTCACTTTAAACAAGAACCCCGAAATCTTAGGATTTATTTGGCAGCAGATGGTGTGAATCCAT
>LPNX010407559.1:56375-93754 GCA_001517045.1 Pseudotsuga menziesii | reverse complement strand
GGTGTTCACTTGGAGGTTTTCTGGTCTGCTCTGAGGGGTTTGTCAACATTTATGGGCCTTTTCACCTACTAGAAGCATCAACATTCAGTTCTGGGCATGTTTAGCCATAAACTAGTGATGGGGATACACCAGAAATGTGTTATGGAGTAAATAAGACAGGTTTTAGCAGCATGGGGGCATAAAATTGTTGAATCTTCAATACACATGAGGCATCTTGAGTTTACAGTCAGCAGAGATAAAGTGTTATACATGAAAGGAATGTGGCACATTGAATATTTTTTCTTGGAATTATGAAAGTTCCTCATCTGACGCGGCTTTGTGAGACCTGTGCAAAGTAAAATGGGCATTGTAGCCACAGATTCTTAGATTAATGAGTTTTCATAAATAGTGACCCAGGTTGTCACAACATAACTGATAGAAGTCATTTTCATCTTCTGTATCTTAGGTCAACTATATAAAAGGAGGGGCCATATAAGAGGTAATGGGTTGATGGTCCTATTGTTCTGAGTACATCTATGCACGACCTTCTACTCTGAAGTAGGGTGCAATATTTTAATTTTCCTGTTAGTTGCCTATAGTTTTAGGTGATGTCCATAATTAATGATTCACAAGCTGTTACTTTTGTAGGAATTGGATATAATGGGTTTCCTAGAGGTTGTTCTGATGACTCACTTCCTTGGGCTAAGGTTGGTCTCGGACTCTAGTTTCATCTTTCCCCGTTTCCATCCTCAATTCACTAATAAATTTTGGAAATAATTTAAATATTAACTTCTCCTTGTTCTAGAAATTTATAAGTGGAGATCCATTATTGGCAAAGTATCCGTGAGTGAAGTTCCTAACTTTACTATTAAATTAGCATTTAGGTAGAATGCATGCATTTCTTTCTATATTGCCATGCTCTACTTAATTTTATTTTGCATGCAGGTGAATTGTAGAATCCATTTTTTCCTCTAGGGTTTTCTCGCTGAATATATAAGATTTTCGAATTAGTTTTGGTTAGTTTGGTTAGCCCATAAAATTGCATTGCATGGGTCAATTTCATAAGGTCTTAAAGAAAAGTTTGGCAAAATTTGGCTTTGGAGTAAAAGATTCCCAAGAAGTCTTTTCATATTTTTGTGAAAATATTACTTACCACATGATTTATCATGCAAAGAAGATCTTGTAGGTCAAGCTTGGCTCTTTGGTTAGCTTCCAAGAGGGCTAAGTGTGCATTTTAGCATCACTGCCCTATTTTTGGTGCATGAAAATCCCATTTTCCAAGGTTGGAGGACATTTGGAGGCAGAAAAGCATCATGTCATTTTAAAATATTTGCAGGGTGTTACCTCCCTCATTTGCATGGGTGTTCACTTGGAGGTTTTCTGGTATGCTCTGAGGGGTTTATCAGTATTTCTGGGCCTTTTCATCTACTAGAAGCATCAACATTCAGTTCTGGGCACGTTTAGCCATAAACCAGTGATGGGGATACACCAGAAATGTGTTATGGAGTAAATAAGACAGGTTTCAGCAGCATGGGGGCATAGAATTGTTGAATCTTCAATACGCATGAGGCTTCTTGAGTTTACAGTCAGCAGAGATAAAGTGTTATACATGAAAGGAATGTGGCACATTGAATCTTTTTTCTTGGAATTATGAAAGTTCCTCATCTAACGCAGCTTTGTGAGACCTGTGCAAAGTAAAATGGGCAGTGTAGCCACAGATTCTGAGATTAATGAGTTTTCATAAATAGTGACCTAGGTTGTGACAACATAACTAATAGAAGTCATTTTCATCTTCTGTATCTTAGCTCCACTATATAAAAGGAGGGACCATATAAGAGGTAATGGGCTGATGGTCCTGTTGTTATGAGTACATCTATGCACGACCTTCTACTTTGACGTAGGGTGCAATATTTTAATTTTCTTTTTAGTTGCCTATAGTTTTAGGTGATGTCCATAATTAATGATTCACAAGTTGTTACTTTTGCAGGAATTGGATATAATGGGTTTCCTAGAGGTTGTTCTGATGACTCACTTCCTTGGGCTAAGGTTGGTCTCAGACTCTAGTTTCATCTTTCCCCATTTCCATCCTCAATTCACTTATAAATTTTGGAAATAATTTAAATATTAACTTCTCCTTGTTCTATAAATCTATCAGTGGAGATCCATTATTGACAAAGTATCCATGAGTGAAGTTCCTAACATTACTATTAAATTAGCATTTAGGTAGAATGCATGCATTGCTTTCTATATTGCCATGTTCTACATAATTTTATTTTGCATGCAGATGAATTGTAGAATCCATTTTGGCCTCTATGGTTTGCTCACTGAATATATAAGCTTTTTGAATTAGTTTTGGTTAGTTTGGTTAGCCCATAAAATTGCATTGCATGGGTCAATTTCTTAATGTCTTAAAGAAAAGTTTGGAAAAATTTGGCTTTGGAGTAAAAGATTCCCAAGAAGTATTTTCAGATTTTTGTGAAAATATTACTTACCACATGATTTATCATGCTAAGAAGATCTCGTAGGTCAAGCTTGGCTCTTTGGTTAGCTTCCAAGAGGGCTGAGTGTGCATTTTAGCATCACTGCCCTATTTTTGGTGCATGAAAATTGCATTTTCCAAGCTTAGAGGACATTTGGAGGCAGAAAAGCATCATGTCATTTTAAAATATTTGCAGGTTGTTACCTCCCTCATTTGCATGGGTGTTCACTTGGAGGTTTTTTGGTCTGCTCTGAGGGGTTTGTTAGCATTTCTTGGCCTTTTCTCCTACTAGAAGCATCAACATTCAGTTCTGGGCATGTTTAGCCATAAACCAATGATGGGGATACACCATAAATGTGTTATGGAGTAAATAAGACAGGTTTCAACAACATGGGGGCATAAAATTGTTGAATATTCAATACACATGAGGCTTCTTGAGTTTACAGTCAGCAGAGATAAAGTGTTATACATGAAAGGAATGTGGCACATTGAAGATTTTTTCTTGGAATTATGAAAGTTCCTCATCTGAAGCAGCTTTGTGAGACCTGTGCAAAGTAAAATGGGCAGTGTAGCCACAGATTCTGAGATTAATGAGTTTTCATCAATAGTGACCCAGGTTGTGACAACAGAACTGATAGAAGTCATTTTCATCTTCTGTATCTTAGATCCACTATATAAAAGGAAGGACCATATAAGAGGTTATGGGCTAGTGGTCCTGTTGTTCTGAGTTATTTTCCCATGCCCTTGGTGAAGATGGCTTCCCTATGACATTTATCAGAAGAGTAGTCTGGATTGTATGAGGTCATTCAAAAGGTCGATTCTCCATTCATGGGCATCCTAAAGCACATGAGTAGCCACATTTGAAAGGAAGTGTTGTTATCTTCAGGATTGTTCAAAACTTCAAACAAATAATCCTATATCAGCGAACAATATTGGTTTGGGACTTCTTTTATCTCCATCTATTATTATTTTGAGGCTGGTAATTCATCCAGTGCATACCTATACAGTGATAGCAAGTTTGAATGTTTGCACAGGATATAAGGAAAATGCTTATCATGATGAGTAGACTAAGGACAAATTGTAGACTACACATATGGTCCTGTAAAAGACTATTTCTAGCACCATCAAATTTTGTTAGAAGCAAGGTAGTTAGATTCTTCAAATGGTGATATAGATCTAAAGTTGAGGGCCTCTGAAGTTGAGGGCCAGTCAACAAATGACAGGGTAGTGAAACATTTCCAGATATGTTACCAAGGATTACTGAGAGCTAAGTGAGGCAATCACTGCAGCTCTATATTTAAAAAAACGGTTTATGCACAACCTAGCAGTCTAAGGATTGGCAAGGTAATCGACTGCTAAACTAGCACAACTATGGATTCCCTTCCCAACGTGTCACTAGGAGAAGGAAATCCTCTTTTAGGTTTCCTAGGTTCAATAGTCAGCGAACCTAGACTAACCAAGGGAGAGACCCTAGCCCATATTTTTCCAAGGCTAACTAGGATGATGACCTAACTAACCCCAAATACAGGCCTAGCTCTATATTTTTATGATGATGTCTCAAATTAGGATATTCAATCAAATAAATAGAACACAATTCAATTTTTAGTAAAATATAGTTATACTATGAGCAAATAAAATATATGATACAATGAAATAACAACATTCACATTTAAAAAATAGACAATTTGAGCTTCTTGAAGTAAATGACCCCAAAAAAAAGGCATGAAAATCACAGGGATTGTCAAGCTACTATAGCCTTTCAATTCACCCGCAAGATCCAATGATGATGCTCGGCCCAATCTTTCAAAGCAATAACCAAGGAGGCTCAATTGCAGCCTTTGTCACACCACCCAATCTTTCAGATGCATGAAGAGTAATATTCCTGAATGTTGTGTTTGGTGCACTATAGTAACATGATGGCCAATAGGTTGGTTTTGGGATGCCTATGGGTTCCCCAATATACACAAGGTATGTGGTTTCCAAGTTCGTGCTAAGTTCTATGATCTATCTAATATGGTACTACTTGAAGAGGGGTACTAGACTGGAGTCAAAGGGGATGTCCACCATATTGCGCTTAACGAGTATGCAAGGAGACGTGTCCGAAAGATGATCACTATCTAGTATTCTTCCCCTAAATCGATGTTCTATGCAGTAAATGGTAGCTTATAAAAATCTTTAAAGATGTTGGCACATGTCTTCTACCCAAGAAATCCTAGATGTCATTAAGCTTAATATAGTATATACGCATAACAATGTATCATTTGCATTCAACTATAACTCATATAGCATTAACAAGATCTGAAAGTAATAATTACTTAAAATGGTAATCCAGTAAATCAACTTCAGCAATAATTAAACCACTTAAGATGTCCTTAGCAAACCAACATATGTCAATTGCTCAAGTTCATAGCCATCAAGTTAACAAGGTATCCGTATCACTATTATAGAAAACTTTTCACTAATCTAGAACAAGCGTTAAGTTACCAAATTCATGTGAAGGCTAGATCCAATATCATGAATTAGTCATAGGTTAATTATGACCAAACCATTTTGGCATTAATATAAAATTATGATTACGACTTTCACTTGCAATTCACTTTCTAGTCATGAAATAATAACCCAATCTAATGTCACATTCAATGTTAGGCTAGGATGAGTATACCATTAAGCGATTATGCTAAGTTCCTAGATTTTTAGATCATTAAGTCTTCAAAACTTGTAAAGCAACAACATCAAATGCTAATCAAAACTAAATTTGCTAATTGCTAGCGGTGTCTTGAGTTGAGATTTGAACACTTGCATAAAACAAAACTTGTCATTGAAAGAGTGAGTTGTTTAGAGTTAGACTGTTTATGGCATCACTTTTATAGGTTAATTGACTGTCCTCTATAGATCATGAGAAATTCTCAATGATAGCAAATTATTAGCATCATTATGACAGAGATATGGAAACCACTACCAACCATCAAGTGCTCCTCAAAGTTATCATATCTGGAGTATCTTATCTGCAGTTATGAAGAGGCAAGTAACCGCCAACCAAACTCATAATAAATGTGCTAAACTTTGATTTGGAACTGCAGATTGAAATGTGATATTGATCTACAGTATGATCCTTTATATTACTTCGAGGTTTGATTGCAATATGAAGTTGTGTTTTGATATATTTGGTTTCCTGAGATGACAGTATATATATGGTGATGACAACAATGATCAACAAGTACTCTAAGTACGCTAATTGATCAGTGACCAAGTGGCAAGTAATAAGATGGACATACTTAGATTTTTCTCAAGAAGTATATATATCACAATGATTAGATTTTCATCAATAGGGTCACAGTATACTTGCAATATCTCAGATTGGTAGTTTGCCAACAACCTTGCAAGATAAAACAATGGAGAAATGTTGCAAGAGTGCAATAATCAAAGCAATATGACCCCCTTTTAGAATATACTTATTCAAATGTTGTTGCACTTGTATCCAAGGTATGGCAGTGACTATGGTTATATTTCCAAGGTACCAAAGGACAAAGATGATACTCTAGTCAAACAACAACTAGAAGAGAGTGTAAACATTATATGTTTTACCAGTAGCTCTTCAGTATTGTTAGGGCATTAGGAAAAACTATTTATTCAATCTGGCAACTTTTCCTAGTTGAAATTTCAGATCTTTATTGCCAAAATGAATTGCATGTTTCTATCAGAGGGGTGCTATATCACCATATGCTTGTTTATTTCTGCAACAAGGCACAATAATCAGATTTTACATTTATTTAGCAATTCTTGTTTTCATTTCCCATTATGATCTTTTTGACCTAAAATTTTGTCATCCATCTGTAGCTGTTGCTCAATAATTTTTGTGTTTACAACTTTACAAGTTTACACCCATTGAATTTTGAGCCTGAAATATTCACATTCCAATAACATCTCCAGCGCATCTGCAGACATGACTAATATCAGATTAGCTCTAAATTTTGTGCAAGAAAGAAGGGATCCTTGTGTATCCCCAGTCCTAATGCAGCAAACTTGCTGTTAAATCTAGGTTTTCAAACATTTAGGCTATATGCCCTCTTATGATACACAATGATGGGCCTCATATTAAACATGTAAATTATTTGCAAGCAAGAGCATGAATGGCCCCTTTCATTACAGATAATTCTTTCCTTGTAAAAGCAAGTAACTTATTGTTATGTCTTGGCTTTCCTTTTCTAAAATTTCCAATCTTAAAATTCTATTAGGGTCATATGCCATGATATCCGAGTTCCCTAGCTTATTGTTCTTACTATTTAGTATTTATTCACCAAAATATTAGTGTTCACCATATGCGCATTTCTCATAAGGGTTCATGATTCTTGGAACATTCTGAAGTAAAACTTTAGGGAATCTTCCTTCCAAACTTCTTAGGATGGTGTAGTGTCTAAAAGGTCTTGAATCCTGTCACCTTTCTCAATATCTAACTGTTGGTCTCACTTTCAAACATGGTCTTTCTCTCCTTGTACCTAATTTATGAAAACATGTTTTGAAATGTAGGATACTCTGGGAAATAAGGACTAGAATCTGTTTTTCTTGAACATGTCAGTGCATTCTGATCCTTTATGAAGTTTTCCATGTTAACCATTCTACTTAACCATCCCCATGTTTAGCAGATGCTTGCAAATCTCTGCTTCTAGGAGGAGATGACTGTAGTCTTGTAAACTGGAAAGGCGAAACAACATTGTTGCTTACTAGGGGAAATAGTTTATCAAAAATTGCAGTGGGTGTTATATTGGACCATCTTGCAAGGAAGTTGGTTCTTGTTGGTGATCAACTCTGCAAACATACAATGTAGGGTATAGGTGCTCCACATATGAAGATGGTCTGGATACTTAAATCTAGTGTGCTAACATGGGGGAAGTCACGGAGAAGAAATGTTTACATTAATGAAGCCGTGTTGGGACCGAGTCCTACATTCCAGAGAAATCGTGGGAAACGTGATGCCAATATACCAGGGACATTTAGAATTGTCACTATGAAGAAAAGAGAAGTTCACTTCGAAGCAAGAAATGATGCCAATCTAGAATTCTGGGTTCATGGAATTAACCTGATTACAAAAGAAGCTACCATGTCAAGTGGTCTTGCAGTTGCAAGTAAAAGTTCTTTTATAGCTGAAAACAAACTTGGTGTCTTTGCACTGAGATGTACTTCTTTTGTGCGGATTTGAATTGGTATCAAACATCATCCAAACAAAATAAAACATTTGCAGGCAGTTAAAGGATCAAGTTTGGTTGTTGTTTTGTGGCATTATGAGATTAGGTAATCAAATTTCCTCAAGTTCAGTCAGTCAAACTTACAAGCAGGAAAAAATTCAAAATTTAGTAGCTGGTATTTCTGAGAAGAAAAAGGGATGTACAGTGTTTGCATAGGACGATGGCATTTTGTGAGATTCAATGTGTTGAATGCATACAACTTTATACCAATAGAGGTTTCTATCATATTGGTTAATTTATTTACTTGTGTTTAAGAAAGAAGGGAAGGTGGCAAAGTCACTATTGTTTTGGGAAACTTATAAAGAAACTTGTGTAAGAGATCCAAGATTTGAGTCAATTTTAAGTGAATGAATCAATTTTAGTTGTCTTTGAATGTTTAAATATATCTTTATAGTCGACTTCCCAACCTCCATCTTTATCTATTTACACTAGGTTTTGATGTAAGTTGTATGGAAACAAATTCTATCAGTGTGGAAAGTTGTTGCAGTATTGCAGAGTTTCACTGGGGCAATTAACATTCCCAGAGCGTAATCCTTCAACATGGTCTAAACTTATGATATGGAATGTCATTCCTTCTAATATAAACATTTATATCCTCTCTGTTCAATGCTTTTGTAAAAAAACTGAATATATAGTTAGACTTAGCTTAGGAATTCCATAACACCTAGAGGACCTTTAGTTGTTTGTAGCCAACCAGAAACCTTAATTTGTTTGGCATCATTATCCCATGCATGTACACCTGCAAGATAATGGTCGGCTCCAATGTTTCTCCCATTAAGTGAGCTTTTGTTAAAGTAGTTCTGATTTGTTGGGGAACATTATTATTTACTATACTACAGACCTTTGGAGAGTTTCACATTATGCCTAGATTTTGTTGTTCTGTAGGTTTTACTAACTTCTTGTTTCTCATGTCCTTTCATTAAATTGAGAAGTAGAATGGTGCCTTTATTTCTGTATTTTGTAAATTCAATTTGCTTACAGGGGTCTCATCATCATTGATTTAGAGTGACCAGTTTTCCTCAATGTAGTTGGAAAGAATTTTGTAAAGTCATTTCAGATGGTGAAAATCAAATTTAGGGATAGGTGTATACTGCATTCAAGAGTCGATCTTCATAAAACATCCTCTTTTTAGAATCATAATATTGTGACCCTAAAATTTTGAATCAACTTCATGGTTTTGTCATGCTCTAATTTTTATATAACCAACAACAGGTGGGTTGTGGTTTGACACTTGCTATTGTTGTTGATGTGTACATGCAACTGATTCTATCTGGGGATTTCAAGTGTAGGTTAGTGTCTTGATTAGTAGTGAGTAGATACAATCTCTTGATTATGCTCTTCTCGTGAATTCAGTGCTTACACTAAATGTGCCGATTCCATTTCCTAATAATTAGCAGAGAATTCGTTTTGATTGTACAAGTACCACCAAGACTTTAGGAATGGCATTTAGAGCTTGCTTGAATTTTTTATTTGAAACAAACCATTGTGCATCTGAAGTTTGTTTAATGTTTTATCCAAATAGGTCATTGTGACATCCCAGTGTTAGCCTTCGTTTGAAAGTTTGGTATCTTGCTTTTCTTTCTAAATTATACAAGTTTGATCATTTTGTTAAATCAATTTCAAGGACAACCAGCATAGATCTATCTTAAATCCATATCTATCAAGTGCTAAAAGGGATCAAATCCTTTGTACTCTAAAAAATGCTTGTACCTCAAGGGATTTGATCACTTTGAAGGCTTGGTAGATACGAAGTTAAGATGAATCTGTGCTGGTTTATTTTATTAGCCATCCCCTTCTTTTAGTGTTAGTTTTCAAAAATATTAAATCAGGAACAAAGTTTTACTCTTGGTGTTCATGTGGCCTACTTGTCACATCATAAAGCTTGAAATTATCAAGAGTACATGGGGTAGTAAAGGCACTATAATCATCATGATCAGATTCATCACTAGTAATATTACATTCACTGTTGTGACCATTGCCAAGATCATCATAATTTTCTGCTATGGTTGGAACGTGCTTGAACCATGGAGAAGACGAATTTGTTGAATCTCTAGCCATGCTACTTAAAGCCAAGTGCAAATTAGTATGAGCATAAACAAGATCTCTCGAATATCCAAAGAATAACATGTTTCTTTTATTGGACTATAAAATCGTTAAAGCTTCCCCAATTCCTTTCACATGCGGAAGCACTTGATCCTTGGCTCAAGATATGAATGGGAAAATGTTTCAATTTCGGGGGTTCTACACAACAAAAATCTTACCAGTTATATGCAGTAGTATTGGTCGTGTCTTCTTTGGCTAAAGCACTTCAAAATATCCCTTCTTCTAACTTGTAAGCTCTAAGATGGTCTATAACCTTATGTGTTAAACTTTAACTTGTAAGCTCTAAGATGGGCAATAACCTTATGTGTTAAACTTTTGGGTTACTTTCAAAGTGTTTACACCATGTTTGGGGGTGCTCCATGAGATCTAGGGTACATAGTGTAAGACCGACCCTTGGATAGTCCAATATATATTGTAAGCATGAGAGATGGCCTATGATGGATATGCACATTTGATATCAATGTTGCAAACATCGTTGATAAATTATTGATGTTCCAAGAAATCTCGATATTTTCAGATCGATGATTTTTTTGTGAAAAAAAAAAGTTGATCTTTTCACCCATTTTTTTCTCGATTTATCTCGAGATATTGCGGATTTTCCCCATTTTTTTTAAGGAGATCTTGACTTCATGGAGGGTGGAGTATGCTTGTTTTTTTCCGTTGTTTATCAAATCTAGACCGAGTTGGAGGGTTGAAAGACAATTTTGGGCATGAAAAACCTTATGAAAAGTGAACAATGGAAAAAAACAAGCTTGGAGGAATGTTAGGTTGAATTTGAGGGTTAAAATGGCATTAAGAAAGAATTATGGGCATGCATATGGACATAAAGAGAAGAATTGGGCATTTCAACATCGTCAAAGGTTCAAACCTTCATTTTGGGCGCAAATAATGGTTATTATAACCTCCCAATCGACAATTTACAACATTATTATGAATTCTAGGCTCTTTTTCTCCACAAAAAGGGTGCAAACAAACCTAAAAACACAAACCTGAGTTAATTTCAGACCCTATAAACCAAGTCTGAGTGTGATTTAGGTGATTTTGGGCAGTCTCTTGATGGAGACCAGTAGCAAATAATATTCCTGGGTGGTTGTCCTTGCAACAATAGCCGCAAAACGACCCTAAAAATTTACTAGGATCATTGTTTAAGGTTGTTAGGAGGCTGGGTCATACCCATAATTTCCCATGAGGCCGATTTAACCCAGAGGAACTGCCTATGTTTGCACTTTTCACCTCTGTTTATACTGTTTGATGACTTTTGTCACTGTCATGGCTTCCAAAACTAAAGCAGAATTGCTTTCTAGGGTTTGAAGTTGACCTAATGTTGCCAAAAGTGAAGATCTGCCCCTTTTCCATTTCCAAAAGATCTAAGAATCAATTATCAGCATGGCATTCCTCTGAAAACATAAGGTGAACACCCTATGCAAATAAGGGGGTAATAAGATGAAACCCTATGTTTAGGAGGTGAAATTTCTCAAGTGGAGTAAGAAAGTGGAGGGAAGGTGGCATGGGGATTTGATAACAAATTCCCTTGTATGATTGAAAATTTTTGTTTGTGCGAAAACAATGGCAGTATCAAACCCAAGTACAGAGCTCACAAGAAAAAGGGAAGAAAACACAAAAGCCATCTCCAAGTGCCAAGTCAGTTTGATGCAGGGGCATATACTGTTTGAGTAAAGTCATTTATGAATTTTCTAGGTCAAGGGAACTTAAGAATACCTAGGGTCTCACATGTTTCTAATTTGCTTTATTTTGTTGAGAGGTTGAATAAAGAGGATAAGGATACTACATCCTTTTCCCAATGTAATTGATAGGGTTAGTTGAGCATTTCTAGAATTGTAGCATTTAGTTAGTGATTTGTCAAGTGAGTCACAAGTTAGTTGAGTTAATCATGGATTATGTTCCTTTTTTATACGATTATCCTTCTTTATAGGATCAAAGAAGCAGAATTCGAGTTGTATTTAGTTTAGCTGATGACCTTTAAGTTAATTAGCTTTTTGGTAGCTCAATAGAGCCAGGGTTAGCTCGCAGAAGTTGAAGATAGAGATTCAAGTGGAAGAGGGCTCGAAATGATCAATTCCTTGAATAAAAACAGACACAATTTCTCTTGGTAAAATCGATCTCTACATTGTATGACAGGCTTAGAAAATTAAATAAGAAACATAGTGATTTTCTATATGAAGTCTTTGAGGAATAACAGTGGAAATATAATCTATTAGCTTGTTTTAATCTGATGGAAGATTAAGTCATCTATGTAAATATTTATTTTATATGGAATTGAATTTGAGTTTAGCAATCGCAATCCAGATAATCAATGGGAATCTATAAACATGTGAATTGTGTGCACAGATGTTGAAGGGATTAACATTGTTGTAAGAGGATTAACATGGGATAATCAATGAGATACTTTTTTTTGTTGTTCAACATTGATGATTTGAGCTACATTACCTTCATGTAGCTTATTTTAATAATGATGTTTTGATATTTATCTCTTGCATTGTCTCTTTCTTGTATGTGACAAGAAATGCCATTCGAATTTGAGAAAGCTAGGTCTAGGAGCTATCTCTTCACATAGATAGTAGCCTAAAATTAAAGGATAAATAACTAATTTGACAACACTTTCGCTAAGTATGAATGGGCTCATTCAAGTACATGAAACCATGTTGGTGTTTAACAGGAATATCTTGACAAATATTTATGGTTTGTTTATTGCTTTTGTTTGAAGCATTTTGTCGATTTTTGAAGTTTGTGTGTATTTTGGTTAATTATTGCGTTAGTCCCTTGAATGCTTCTAGTTCTCTTTTGATGCTTGATTTAAACATTTGTTGTAGCTTGAATCAAGATTGGTTTTAGTCGATTTCCATTGATTCAGGGTTTGAGAAAATATATTTTTATTACCTTTTAGTTGCATGAATTAATTGTCTTCACTTTTTCGAATCTCAATTATTTTATGTTGATTGCATATTTCTTTGTAAATACTTATCATTATTCAAAAATAAATGAGCTCTACATAGCTAAGCGAAGAGAAAAATGGTCTATGCACTAGGTTCCTATGCATTGATCGTAGGATACCTATTGGCACAAAACCAACATTCATATAATGCAATAATCAATTGGCATAAATGCAATGCATAATTGTATTAGCCTCCATGACCATAATTGGCTAATGGAGGCCAAGATCAAGCATAATTTATGTTTCTATTAGTTTATTAGTTTGTCAATATTCAGGTCCCCACATGTCTATTGTACCATTAAGGGATGAGATAACAAGTGGAGTCCCCACTTGCCCTGAATCTAGTCAGTGCAGTTGTGTTTCACTAACACCTTCCAGTTGTGAATCATGAGTCTACATGTTTTGTTGTTGATGATGTGATTCATGTTATTTGACTCATGTTGTTGTTCCCCTATTTTTACAATATTTTATAAATCAGTGAAATATTCTCCAGTTTTTACAATTTTTTATAATGAAGATAAATATTCGCCAAGATTTTACAATATCTTATGACTTAGTGAAAGGTTCGCTAAGTTTTTACAATATCTTATAAATTAGTAAAAGATTCGCCAATATTTTACAACATTATATAATGAAATCAAAGATTCACCAATTTTTATATATATGCATGTTATATTATTGATAAAATCGCCTTCAAATTTTCCTATATATCGGAGAGATTCGCCCATTTTTTATACATATAAATTTAGGGGGGGTTCTTTAAATCATCTCTGTTGGATGGGGAAATTCGATTCCTGCATTTTTCTTGGCCCTATCGTGGCCAAAACGACCCAATAAGAATCCACAACATCCCAAAAGCGAAAAAGAACCCACATCAAACCATAAATCGTGGTAAAAACAATAGCCCCGACCTCAACCCTGAAGAAACGGGAAATACACAGCCCAAAAATTGGAGAGGAGATCTGACTCTCACCCTGAACAAGGGGACATATACACAAACCACAAAGTCGGTATGGAAAACACACACACAGCAGAAATCATGCCCCTGAGGCCGATCTTCCAGCTCGCTGCGTGAGGAAATAATGAAGAATCCCAACCTGTGCGTGAGGAGATGAGAGAACGACTGTATCTACGTGAGGATGGACAAGAATGGAAGAATGGAGTCCTTTTCCTCTCTGCCCATGTGAAGTGAAAGAGTCCATCGGTGGAGTGTGTGTGTGGGCAAGGATTGACAGTCCTACCACACACCACTGCCTAGCAATAACTTCCCCCAACTAACAACATAAATTTTAATGTGGTAGTTGACTGAGTGAGACAAGGGAAACGTGAGTAAGACAAAAAGGGTGGGTGAAAACTAAATGGGTTTAACAGCTGACACATGGCTTTTCCCCATTGGCCCAAAATTCAATAATTCCCCCTCCTTATCCTTAGTAAAATCATGCCCTTTTCCTCATGGTTGCATTGACATAGCTGGTTGGGGTTCATTTAAATTAAGATGCATATTTACATAATGCCAAAATGATAATGTGTCGGGTAGCACGATATACCATCGGCAACGATTTCAATCGTCAAAACATAAAACAACCAAATCGATGGTGGGGATTTTTCCTTTAGCTCCACACCACGATTAATTACAATACATACATCATATTCATTTAATGCAAATGGGGTCAAAACTGGGGTGTTACATTCTCTCTCTCAATTATTTTCAGTTTTCACACCATATTCATGCAATGGAGGGATTGCGCTTTGGGTGAGATATTGATCTCTTTGGGGAAGATTCTAATGCCCATTCTCTGATGTTATGATGTATATTCTATGTATTTCATGTTCATAAGACTCTCAGGTCGAAATACCAAAAATAATTCATGTAAAAATGTTAAACAATGAAGAAATAGTGACATTTCCCCACTATATTGTTGTGGACCATTGTAATGCTAATGATTTCGAATTGGGGGGGCCTTTAATTGTCCATTTCTGATTGGAATCAGTTAAATATGCTCAGAATAGTAAAATGATCAAAACCAGTAATAAGAAGTATTCAACATCTATCTATCCCTCCTCCTCAGACGGTCTCTCTTTCTCATGCGAACTTGAGAGTGAGATGTGTATAAATGAGGGAGAGTGCCTCCCTATTTATACCCTTTCAAGTCACTATCCAAACATAAGACTTGATCCTACATGTCATCTCACATGCGTCCCACTTCTCCTAGAGATACTACAAGTACATATTACATGATGTTACACTAGGGACTATTGTCCCGACTTACAACAGAGGTTGTACCTCAAGGTCTAGACACAATTTAGACATCCCATAAAGGGGTAACACACATACCCAATGGGGGTACAACAACATACAATGATAATATACATCAGAATATCTTTTGAAGTTACAAATACATCAACACTCCCTCTTAACTAGGAAGGTATTCTCTCTCTACACAGTCATTAACACATCTGTTCAAGTATTCATCGCATCATCATCATCACGGAGTCATAGAGTCTTCATTTTAGTTGTTTCCATCATCTTCTTATAATTTGATCATCGTACCATACTAGCTGTCATCAGAAGTTTCTACAGAGACAACCCTTTTTCATGCTAGATGTAGGCCTAGTCCTCTATCAGGTCTTCATCACATCTCGAGCAAGCCTTCACGTAATAACTGTCCATGATCTTCTTTACATTGCCATGGAAATAACCTGCGTCCTCTACCTTCATCTCGTCGTATCCAGGTCATCTCTTTTGTCGTGCATAAGATAAACAAGAAGCAACCAAAGTATCTACAATCGACCCGCTTTCTTTTAAAAAACTGCCTAGGTGCACCTCTTTTGCTTCATGACCTGGTCATCTCAACATGGGAACACATATATCTCATATATATATATATAAGGACGAATTACGACTCAACAACTTGCTACGCCAGGACCTTTACATTCTATTGGTCAACCTCAAGGGATTAAATCTAAACAACCTACGTCTAGGATCTTTTCCGTTCAGACTACCTTCGGGACATATTACATCCAAGTAACTTGCATACCACACCAAGGATCAATGTTTACACTCAGACAACCCACGGGGTGTATTACATTCGAATAACCTACGTATTACGCCAAGGATCAGTATTTACATTTGGATAATCCATCACAAGATTGATTACATCCGAGCAATCTGCTACACTGGTATTTTTCATGCTCGGACAACCTGTCACATTTCCCATGTGAGATAATATGATTTATAACATATCAGGACTTATTACATCTGAGAAACCTACGAACTTCGTCGGGATGTTATGCTCAGACAACCTGTATTTCTAGCTATGCTAGAACACATCACTCCCTCTTTCAAGGGATATTGATATGGATCACACCAAGAATTTCTCTAAAGTACTTGAAATTAACTATCGCAAGAGGCTTAGTAAACACATCAACTATCTGCTCCCATGTTTCCACGTACTTGACCTTCACTGCTCCTCTCTGCACCATATCCATGATATAGTGGAACTTGCTCTCGATGTGCTTTGACTTGTCATGGAATACTGGGTTTTTCGTCAGTTTCACACAACTCTGATTGTTGCAAAAGATGCAAGTCACATCCAACTAGAGAACAAATAAGTCAGATAGTAGCTTTCGCAACCACACTTCCCCGCAACTAGTAGAGCAAGAGACAACATACTCTGCCTCAGTTCTACTCAGTGCCACACATTGTTTCCTGCTGAACCAGGAGATCATGCCAGATCCCAAACTGAAGCAGCAACCTAAGGTTCTCTTCCTGTTAGTGGTGCTACCTTCCCAGTATAAATCAACATAACTGTGTAGTTTAATCTCCTTATTTGCATCATATTTGAGCCCATAATCCATTGTACCTTTTAGGTACCTTAGAACATTCTTTACCACTATCAGGTGAACCTATCTCGGATCCTTTAGGAACTGGATCAAGGGGTTCACCGCAAAGCATATGTATGGTTTCGTATTCGTCAGATACATCAATGAGCCAATCATATGACGATACACCGTGGCATCGACCTTCTCGGATGAAGCATCACTCAGAATCTTCAAGTTATATTACATAGGTGTGGCCATAGCCTTACAGTCCAACATTCTGAATCTATTCAGAATATCCACTGCACCTGTCATGTGGCTCGAGGGTCCGCTATCTATGTACCAAGTGTTGGAAGTAGATGCACTGTAAGAATGGTCTGTCACAAAGGAAAACTCCCTCTATTTGTCAACATCTACACTGGTGAGAATGGATGCTCTCTCTTTCTCAACAACCCTAGTGCAAAGTGAAAACTCACTCTGAAATCTAGCTGCAAAATCATCAATCTTAGCTGAAGCGGTTGTCTGTTGCTTCTTCTTCTTCTTGTTCAGACACATAGCAGCATAGTGTCCCATATTGTGACATGAAAAGCAATTCACAGTGCTCATATCCTTCTTCTACCCATCATGTTGTTGCTTGGCCCCACCCTTCTTGGGACCCTTCTTGCTCTTCTTCTTCCCCTTTGCTGCCAAAGCCACATCTTCGTCATCTCCCGTACTAGTAGAACCACTGCACTATAAGAAACCCCTCTAAGTCTCCTCCTGAACAAAGTCATCACATACTCTATCCCAATCAGGTAAGTTCTCTCTAGCCACCAACCCCTAAACAAACACAACCCAAGGTGCAGTCACCCCATTCAGGGCTACCCACACTAACTCAAGACCAGTAATAGCCTCACCAACAGCTGCAATCTCATCTCTCACATGAGAGATCCTAGTAAGATAAGTCATACACATCTCACCTTTGACCATCCTGATGTTCTTTAGCTTCTTTCTAAGCACCATATTCCTGTTTTCATTAGTACTCTGAAAAAAACTCGGTTAAAGCACTCCACATCTCATGTGCATGATCCTTCCCGAAAATGTGAGGAATTTACATGATCTTTAACAGCATCTAAGATTATCCTCATGGCTTTAATATATTTCTTATTAAAGGCTGCAAGTAACGTTGCATCAATAGAAGGGGGAATAGTAACAGGATTTGTTGTAGTGTTTCTAACTACTTCCTCCCATAGCTCATTCTCCCTCGGTACAAGTAAAATCTGGGCTTTCCATGAGACAAAGTTCGCTGCCCCATCCAACCTATCCTCAGATATCAACCCCATGGAAGTCATTTTCTCAAAGAACAAGCTTCAGCAAAATGTACTACTGTCACAAATGTTTTTCTGAATTCTAGAAATGACAGTTTCACTGCTGAAATTTAATTTTCTGCACAACCCGCTCTGATACCATGTAGATTTTTCACTAGTTTTCAGCCACCGGTTTCAAGTAAAATTTATATCACTGTTTATGAAATTCTCAGAAAAATAAAGTGCTGGAAATAAACAAAAAATTTCAGACTTAAAACACTACTGTAAACAATCTTTTCAGTGACAGGAAATAAAAATCAACACGCCATTTAATCACACAGAACACTAGGATTTTTGGCCAATGGCCCTGGAATAACCCACTAGGGGAAAACCAGTCAGAGAGACAGTATTTTTATTTTTCAGGAGAATTTTATCATTTACATCAATACACGGAAAATATCAAACCAACTTATCTCAACCCGAAAGATAAATTTTTGTCTCGATTTACGTGTCGAGCAGCGAAAATCAAACTCTGATTTTTTTCCTGTTTCTACCTCAATTTTCATGCCACTGTACAGAGTGTACAAACAAACTGTATGGACCTCAAAATCCGTGCCCCCCAAAAAAAATTCTTGAAAATCGTGCCCAAAAATCTGCCTCGAAAATCATGCCTGTTGCCTCAAAAACCGTACCGTACGGACCAGCAATAAATGTTGTTGTCTTCTCCTCAATTTTCGCGCCCCCTTTGTTGATGTCCTTTCCCTCGATTTGCATGCTGCAAAATTTTTCCTCTTGCTCAGGAAAAATGTAAACTTTCTCTCCTCTCTCTCTTATCTCTCTCTTCTCACTTCAACCTGCAAAAGTGAGGCAAAATGCCTTTCCCATGCCTTTTTGAGAAAACCCTAGGGTGAGTCTAATCTAACCGGGGAGATTAGATTAGATCAAGGGCTGAAATTAAATGCTCACATTTTATTTCTAAAATATTAATTTCACTCACCCACTTAAATTTATCAAAAAGTAACTTTAATGCGCTAAAGTCAAATTAAATGCTTTTACTTAAATCATTTAATGCAAGGGTCACTTTATGTCCCCTCTCTAAGTGACTAAGGAAAAATTCACTAGGGGAATACTTCCCTAGCTAAAAAACTAACATATTTGCTTATGAATGAGTCCTTATATGCATATGTCACACTATTGTTAGTTGGAATCGCTAATAAAGAATTATATTAACTAGTGTAATCTATGTCGACGAATAAGTAGAGTAATATCTTGAATGCACACAATACGAGTAAGTAATATAACAATCATCTTCGATCGAGCGAGTTGGTAAGGTGCTACAAGAGGATAAATCCCACCCAACTATATAAACCTAGTTCTGAAAATTACCCATAAGAGATATATTGGGTGAGACTGCATATGTGTCGTAGGTGCTGCCGATTGAGCCCTGCTCTGTTGGGTCAATATCTTGGGCTTTGTTGATGAACAACTAGGGGTTTGAACCTAGTTCGGAGGGAGAAAACGCAAAAAAATGGTTCTATTGTAGGGACCATGAATAATCTTGCGAGGGATATGTTTTGGCACCCGACGATGCCAAAATTTCAAGAGTGGGTGGATTTTAAAGCATTAGAGTTTGCACGAGAAGAAAGTGAAGGATCGTTGTTGAATCCAATAAAGTGGTTGGAACGATACCTCTATACGAATATTCATGAAATTTTCTTTTGTATGTTTCCTATTTTGTTGTATGAGTGGTTGTTGAAGATATCAACCCAATGAAAAATTTTCCAAGGAGAAGAACTGACAGAGTGGAGTCCTCAGTTGATTCAGCGGCTGAAAAGAACTAGCAACCCCATATCTAGGGATGTTGATTTCTGGGTTGATTGTATTTTGGGTGGATATATCACACAAATCGTTGTCGACACTATAAGTTCATATAGTGAAGTAGAAAGATAATTTTTCCAAGGACCTAGAGGAAGGTATTTGACATCTTTTAAAATATGGATCAAAATGATCGTATGCGAGAAAAGGGATTTCAAGAATGAAATATGATGAGTAAAGAACTATGTAGAAAGACCTGGAAGAAGTGCAAGAAAAATAGAGCAAAGTAAGATGATATGTTCCCTAGTGATAGAGGAACTGCACTACAAGGTGGACGTTTAAGAAGTGGAAGGATATTTTGGTCAGGAAAAAGAAGAAGAACTGTGACTAGAAGAGGAATTTGAAGCACGACCAGAGGAGAAGACTACGAGTTGACATCTCACTTTGACGGAAGTTATTGCAATGAGGAATCAAAATACTAGCCTATCCCTGAAAGGGAAGAAGAAGAAGAAGAAGAAGCCCCAGATCCAGAGTATGAATACGACACACCTGCAACCCCGCATATGTCTCTGGAGGTAAGGCCCACAAAATCATCTCCTAGTGAGTTTGTCAATACAAGTAATAATAACTGTGGGAATAGTGGACAAGGGATTCTTGCTAGCCAAATTTTTATCAAGCAGCACCAAGGACCAATATAATGTCTGGGAATGATATTAAGATACCAATATTCAATAGAAATGAGTAGAAGATCCAGAGCAACATTGGTTTCTATGTGAAGTCATATGGACCGTGCGACAGGTCCAAGATGAAGCAATAAATAAGGTGCAGATGGTCACAACCTTGAGGGGTCGTGTGTTGTACTAGTATATGAAGTTCTATGTGGTTTTGACGAGAGTCGAACAGAAACCACTCGACCATATATGAGTAGGACTAATAAATGAGTTTAGAAATCCCAAATCTGAATCTTAGTGTATTACAAAGATTAAAGAGATTAATCAATTGAAGACAGAGCCTGTGTGGGACTTTGACCAGAGATTTAAGAAGTTGACGGCTAAATTAATCTTCAAAATGTTCGACATACAATACAAAGAGCGGTTCATTGCAGCGTTGTTACCGCATATCTGGATTCCCTTAATGCAACAAAATATTGTGTCGTGGACTGAAGCTTTGGAGCTGGCTATGAGAAACAAAAAGCACCACATATTGCTAGTATGTCATAGAGAGAGGTAAAATGTCACATATTATTTGTCTGTCGCAATATGAGAAATGATGGTGAAGATAATTCGTCTATCGCACCGAAAGAAATCTATCGAAGTTTAAATACAGGTCGCAAGAAGAGCGATGTTGTCACAAGTTAAAATGGAGTCATAGAAATGACAGTAGGTCGCAGTTAATTCAAATGCCATAGAGATTTTAGCGACATTCTTTTTTGTCACTTCCATTTTTATTGCAAAATAATTACCACTAATGTGACAGGTGGGTGGCGGCCTGCGTAGAATTTTCCTAATAATCATTTGAACGATCAGCCCATGTGATGGAAAGGACAACTACCTTTTCATTGATTTCTCGCTTGTGTGGAGGACTGGCTGAATGAACACCTAGACATTATCAACTTCGCGCCTAAGTTTCAGTTCATTCTATTGCATTTGAGAGAGATATTGTTGTTTGCAAGTGTAAGAGTCGGAGTGAGTTTTCTGTAGAGCATGGTTATTTCGATTTCCAGTACAATTGCAGTTACAGAATCTAGTATCGCGACCGCATCACCCACTTTAATTATGGAAGACACTACTGGAGTTGTTCCACCGTAGGTCGTGGCTGCACAAGAAGGTGAACATATTCCATTTATCCCTGAAGTAAGGCTACGACTAGACTCACTTGGTATGTCAACGAAGAAGTGCTCTGGTAACCGCAAGAAGAAAGCACCAACAACACCACCACTAGAGGAGGAAGAAACAGGGTATGCAACCCAGCTACCACCCTATATTCCACCGAGACAAGATGGTGCTCCTAATATTAGAGTTCCAGAGAATGCACGGTACCCACTAGTATCACCAATTCTACCGAAAGGAGTTCAGGTATCGCAAAACATACTTCCAAATCTCAAGAAGCTGACCTTTGTCAATCATGACATACATAAATTTCCAAAGTTGGATATAAACCAAATGGTTTTTGTACAAGATATAGATGATGGACCAAAGTGCCCAGTTCCAATGGAATGGGAAAGAGGACTGAACAAAGCAGGTTTACTGTCGTTAATGTATATGTCGCATTTCGGCTGAAGCATAGAGGTGAATGCATGTGTTAAACAATTGATGGTATCATTCCATGGCGGCTACCTATGGATTGACTAAAAAATATATGTGGATGTTAAGATGATAGCAACGATTACAGGGCTTCCACTCGTCGACGTAGACCCAATGCCATTTTTCAAAAAAAGACCAGAACACTCTCATGGCGAACAAGTTAAAAGACAAGTATGATTTGACTAGAGATACTAGAGGCTTTTTAATCGCCTCCTTTAATGATTACAATATTCAGTTTGCAACTAAGGTTTTAGCTACCAAGTTGGTGCGGAAGATGTGACTGAACCAATGTACTGCAGGAACGATTGCAATGGTTGAACTATGCGTGGGAGTTCAAATGAACCGGTCGCACTATCTACTAAATGAATGGTTAGCATACGCAGAGGACTCGCAGGAGAAAGGCAACACATTACACTATTCATGATTACTTATTTTTATTTTGTTTTGTCGCATGGGAAAAACCATCGAACTACCATGGGTAGATATACTAGTTTGATGTCGAGGAGATTGATACCAGGATCTCTAGTTTGAGAAAGATATAAAGAAGAGACAAAAATACAACAATGTACAATTCTTTTTCAAGGAGAGTTCCTTTGACATCATGTGAAAAAGTAGGCAAGAATTATGGATGAGATTGTTCAACGGTTTAAAAACATTGTCAAGTTTATAATTGGGCCCCATCATATCTTGTTACAGGCGTGACAATACCCACAACACCAATGGTTAGCAACACAATACCTAATATCTGATGAATAAGTTGAGGCCATTACCCAATATTGGCTGGAAGAATGGTGATTTCTTGTCGTCGATGACCTACCATCTGTAGAAGAAGACCTGCGACAAGACGATCCACCAACACAAAAGAATGGAGAAAAGGGAGGGGACCCACCACCAAAAGCAGAAAATTGGAAAAATTCACCCACCCCTCCCCATAATTAATATAGTACAACCACAACATATACAGTAGTCGAGGAAAAGAGGAAACAAACAGTGACAAAGAGGCAGGAACATAGGAATAAGAAGAGGAAGGTTGATAAAGCAGCAAGAATGACCAACCTTTCCAACGACGATTTTACCCTTATAACGGAATCAATGATATAATGCGCTACACAAATCCTCAAGCAGATGGATGAGCGACAAGCAAAGCTCATAGGTATTTTTACAAACTTACTACAGACTCTTTGCAAAGCTGTAAAACAAGTATGGGTAGCGGTCGAATATAGACCACAATTTCCAGTGTCACGGGACTTAGGTGGCTCATTAGAAGAGCGTCTGAGTGATGTGTCAATACTTATTCCACCAATAAAGACTCAACTATTGGGAGAAGCACTGGACTTGGGGACAACAGAGTTGAATACCATGTCCAAGAACTTGGGCCATGTCACCATATATTTTTCTCAAATGTCGATGTATGAAGTATATGCCATCCAAAATGTCGTAGTGGCAGAAATGAAGGTCCAAGAAGGCGCATTGATCAAGTAGGTTAGAGAATTGAATAAGATTGTTAATAAGATGAAGAAAAAAGTCAAAGAAACTCAGTAGAAATCCAAAACATGGGAGGAGGACAGGATTTGACTCAACATCGATGTAACACTTGCTTGCAACAATTATGTAGACGAAGGCATAACAAATGAAATGTTTGCAGAAGCCAAGGTCATTCGACTTGGAGAAATAGTAGAAGACCTCCGAAAAAATGTTACGAAGTTGGAAGCACAAGTGAGACCAGGTACACCCCTAGAGGTGCTGGAAGAAAGAAGGAAGACAACAACAAAATCTGCGAAGAGGATCGAAGAGGCTGAGGCACTTTGTGCCAAGGAAGTCAAACAAGTTTCTCAGGCATGGGAAGCGTTGATTGGTGATGAGGAGTTATATAAATTCACAGAGCAGTTGCATATTGCTGAGATAGAGGTGAACCATATGAAGAATGAGATGAGGAAACTACCCTTAGCATAGAAAATGGCTAAGGATGTTGAGATGAAGAAACTACAATAGTATGTCGCAGTGCTGCGAACTCAGCAACAACAAAGGACTGACATGGTAGCAGACTTACACGCAAAGGAAAAAAGAGCTACAGTAATTATTCAACCTGTAGACCAAAAGTTGCAATAAGCAGTAGAGTCAATAGGACTTACAACGTCAGAAAACATTAGTTCCGACCTTGTGAGAATTTGCAGAAGGAAAAAGAAGAGGTGCGAGGAGAAATAAAGTAGATAGTGAAAATATTTCAGGATTTTCAAAGTAAGGTCATCACAACAAAAGCTTCATATTGGCATGACTTGGGACGAGCCATAGGTGAGTGTTGGGGGCCAGTTGGCCCTAGGGAAGGATAGGCAGAATTCACCCATAATTATGCTCAGGAATATGAAGATTTTAGTCGCATGAAAGAGAAAGTTGCGACGAAGGAGAAGCTGTGACAGAAGCAACCACAAGGGAAGAGTTCTCGACAAAAGGGAATCTAGGATGAAAGCACCCACGAAAGAAGGAACCACGATAGAAGAATACATGTAGCACTTGAAAAGGAAAACCTGGGAAATCGTGGCTAAGAACTCACTTAGGATAATGCATGATTTGGGGAATAAAGAATCTTTGTATCTTGGGCCGATAGTGCCTACTGACAGTTGTAACTGAATGTACGAGAATAGGAATGACATCCTGTTGATTAAAATAATGGAGTTGGTTGACTACGACATGTAAGAGTCTATAAAAGGCAGAACCCAGGATGTGTGTGGGGTATATACATACACATTAGGGGAATTTGAGGTAAAAAATGGGCCTCCAAACAAAAAAGGTACTATTAAATCAACTTTTTAATTAAGAACCAATCGCAATTTAGAGAATGACATCAATATCTATAATAGTTGAGTTGGCATTACTTCAGTTAAGGTTGCTTATTTGCCATATTCTAAAAGGTTGATCAAAATCTATGGTTAACTTTGGTAGTCTGCAAGTGGTTGTAAGCATTGATATCCCTCCTTAGCTCTTCTGTAGGTTAATCGATTGGAGGAAGAGAGATTGGGACGCTTGTTGTAATGCGTTTTCGTTTTAGTGATCTCTTTGCTGAGCTTTCAATATAACATAACCGTTTTTGTTATAAAAAAACAAAAAAACTATGGTAGTCTACAAGTACTTTTACACCTAGAGTAAAGTGCTAATGTCTTTTCACACTTGTTCAATAAAATATATTATTATTTTTACACCTAGAGTAAGTATTAATGTCTTTTCACATTTTTTCAATAAAATATATTATTGTCTCTTCATCTATTTTAAAAAAAAATAGATGTCTTTTCACTTAATATGCACGTCTTTACATAATTTTCAATATATGTTATATTTATTTAATTTTCCTTAATATTAAAAATATCTTTTATTTATACATTTTACTTATGCATATATAAAATATTCATCTATTTGTCTTAATCTCAAAAATATTATATAATTATATATTTTTAATTAAACTTTATTTTAATTTGTTATATTTTAAAAGTATTATTAACTTTTCTAATACTTTAAAAATATTTTATTATTAGATTTGTATAAAAAAATTGCAATAAAAAACATTACAAAATAATATATTCATGAAAAACAATTTAAAAACTAACTTTCAAAAAACTAAATTCTAAACAAAAACATCATAAAATGTAATATTTTATCAATTTATAGTACAATTAATTAGAAACTACAAAACTTTACCTTATACAAAATATTAAAATCAAAGTTTAAAATATTAAATGTTAACTTATATAATTACATTAAAAAAATATTTTACAAAATTATATTACAATGAATTAATTAAAAGCTAAGAAAAACTCAGATTTTAAATTATTAAAATCAAATTTTAAAGATTAGATTTAAGTATAGAATATATGTGCTAACCTATATTAAAATAAAAAATTATTAAAATCAAAATTTAAATTTTTAAAATTTAGAATGTATAATAAATATATTAATAAGGGGCAAGGGTGTAGGCCGATTGGCAACCGCACGTTATGTTAAGGCATATAGGATGTTAAGCAAGTCAACGGTTCGAGTCTCGATGAAATGTATGCGAAAGTTGAGCCCATAGTTGGTCATGCTTAGGGGTTATATTGGAGCTGTCGAAATCGACCCCGTATCACGTGAGTACAAAACTGATAGCGTTGTTGATTAAAAAAAATTGATTTAATGATTTTTTATACAAATCATAAACATCACATTTTATGAAAATTTAACTAAATTAATTCTAAAAAAACCACATAAATTAATTAATTAGAAAATAAACAATTTAAATTAAAAAACACATATATATTTATTATTTTAACTTTTAATTTTCTAATAATGGGTTAATCATATTAGATGCAAAATTTATTAAGAATCTAAAAAAATAACTTATAATAGAAAATGAAAAAGAGACATGTTATCTTAAATTTTAATTTTCAAACACTAAATTAATTATATCATAAAAATACATAAATTATATAAAGAAACAAAAGAATATAAATTATAATAAAAAATTATGAAAAATATATATATCTTTTTATTTTAAATTTCAATTTTCAATGTGTGGTTGGAGAAAATTTGAAAATTTTGAGGTTTTTTTATTTTGTATTATTTGATTGTATTTTCATTGTGTCTATATTTTATTATTAAAACAGATTTGATTGTCTTTTCATTGTGTTTATATTTTATTATTAAAAGTGATCTCCAAGTTCAAGGACATGAATGCATCTAAGTACTAAACATTTTTTGGAAATTAAAATTAGCTTTTAGTCACTTCAATATAATATTTTTTATTGTTTTTGTTTCTAGTATATAACTCAACCATGGTTATCTAAATTGTACATTTAATGTAGTGGAAATGTGAGTTGTCAAGTATACCTTCTGTATAAAATGCCTAGTTCATAATATTTTAATATATCTCTTATGGGGCCCATTTTGACCTCAAAATTCTTTTAATGCTCTCTGTTGGTTTGTTTTAGACTCTGTTTTATGTTGTTTGTTTGTAGAACCCTAGAGTTGTAGACTTGTAGAGAAGAGTGAGTCAATCCAAGCTATGTGCAAATTGACAATAAGATGAAGGAGAAGGAACTTCAAAGACCTGAGACTGGAGAGCATGAGAGGAGAGAGAATTATGTATAGATTGTAGAGGATATCTAGAATAGAGTCTGTAAGCTTGAGTGCACAGACGAAAGATGCTATATATTTTTCATGCCAAATGAAGAGCGACTTTGTGGTTTTTTCGAGATGGGTTTCCACGTTAAATGTTGAATATCTATATATTTGATAAATGTTCTTATGTCAAATTATTGTATGTTGTTAATAAGTGCATGTGTATTTGCTTATGAATGAGTCCTTATATGCATATGTCACAATGTTGTTATTTGGAATCGCTAATAAGGAATTATATTAACTATTGTAATCTCTGTCAACGCATAAGTAGAGTAATATATTGAATGCACACAATAGGAGTAAGTAATATAACCACTGACTTCGGTCGAGCGAGTTGGTAAGGTGCTGCAAGAGGAGAAATCCCCACCAAATTGCAGAAACCTGGTTCTGGAAGTTACCCATAAGAGATATCTTGGGTGAGACTACATATGTATCACAGGTGTTGTCGACTGAGCCATGCTATGTCGGGCCAATGTCTTGGGCTTTGTTGACGAAAAAACAAGGGTTTGAATCTGGGTCAAAGGGAGAAGAATAACGCGTGTTGTGAGAAGGATTAACAACCTTTATATAGGATTACATAATGGTCCACATGGACAAAGTCAAAGAGCGTTCATTAAGTGATGCTCTTTATTCGATAATTAAATCTAGCTAACTTGACTACTTAGGTGTGAACATAACCCCAACACCGTATTGGGATTGGCGGGCCTCCCATTCATACCAAATCCTCCGAGTTGAAGCGAAAAACATCCTTGTTTTCCTCCTCTCGGTTGAAGTGTGAGAACACTAAAATCAAGTATGAAGATACAACTAACGAGTTGTGCTGCAAAAATAATAAATACACTAAAGAGTGTGATGGTGTTGACTGAAGCAAGAGCCTACATAGACCAAGGTGGGAGGGAACATATCTAAATGAACCTAATATGGATGTTGTTGGGAAGAGTTGTTGAGAAAGTTTCGACATAGACCAGGGTGGGAGGGCACATATCCAAATCAAGATGCTGCTATGAACCATATCTAAATGATACTATGAATATTTGTTGAACTGAGTAGGTGCCTACATAGACTGGGGTGGGAGGTAATGTTTCCAAAATGTTTCCAATTGAACATAATCTAGATGTTTCTTTTAAATGATGATGAAATAAAGCAGGTTCCTACATAGACTGGTGCGGGAGGGAATGTCTCCAAAATAACCCAATATAAATGATGTCGCACTTATGTACTTAAAGCATGTTCCTACATAGACCATGATGTGAGGGAACATCTCCAAATGAACCCCGTCTAAATGCTTCTAACTATGTAGTTTGGGTGGGGGATCCAAACCAGACACCATATCTAGCTTTGAAGAAAACAAAAAATGGAATTGATCTAGTAATGTGCATTGTAGAAAATAAAAAATGTTGCTACTGTGTAGCGAAACCAAAAAATTAGAGAAAATGGAACTAAAACTGAACCTATGCTAAACGTTGAGTTGAAACTGAACCATTGCACTGTAAAATTGTGCAGTTCCTAACTGCTACAAATGAACCACTACTATTGTTAGATGGAAAAGAGGAGAATGAAACCCAACATGTTATGGGAAACTATGTTTTTATTGGTGTGTTGGAAGTGGGTTAATGGTTGTGTGTGGTGTTATTGAAACCGAAAACTAAAAGAATGATTTGTGGGAGTATGCTACTATTGGAAGAGAACACATTTGCTTGGAGAAAAATCTATATCTAAACAAATGTGCAAAAATTAAGAGAACCCTCAATGGTTTGATAGATGGAGAGGTTGCTATTGAAAGAACCAAATAACTAGTATGTAAGTTGAGATCCTGAGCAACAAAGGATGATGTTGCCAATGCTAGAGGAATAAAATGTTGAACGAATTGGTTGCAGAGGAAAACCATATCAGTTGTTGTCCCAAATCCTTGAACACCACCACAATATTTTCGTCATTGTTTTAAAAATAACCCGTGAGCTTCTTGCCCCTTTCCAGAATTATGTGTTTCCTTTTTTTTAGGTCGTGGCAGAGTAATTTGTTGTCGTGGAAACAAGAGAGAAACAATTGAGACGCTCTGTGATAGGATCAATAATCAGACACGTGCTAGAGTTGATCCTCCTCTAATGTTGAGATGTGGAATCAATGACCAGAGAGGGTGCATTCTAAGGATAGTTTATATTTTTTATGGTGGGAGTGAAGGTAGAGAGTGAAGAACAACAAACAGTATGACACTAGATTCTTGTCCCATCCATGACAATATGACACCAGATTATTGATTCTCATTATCATTATTGGTGGGATATCTCATTCCTATTAATGATATACATCAATGACCGGTAATTAGACGATGTCCCGTCATGTTCGACCTCGACACCTTTATTTGTGTGATGGGACATGTACCAGTAGCGGTTAGTGTAGAATACCTTTGATCTTGGTGGCATCCCATATATGCTACCTGCTTGATTGTGCCAGTATCTATGAGATGTTAGCTCGCATGCCCAGATTCCAGTGTACTATCAGATATCTTCATTAAGTATGGAGATCTTATTTTCACTATATATTGTATCTGGTGATAAAGACCACATGTGACATGTGTCTATTATGCCTATTCATGGCCATTGTACTATTATGTCTCCAAGATTTCTATACTTATATTTGAAGTCACATGTTGAGATGTATCATTGCATTGTATTGATGAGTGGCTGGTTTTTTCTCCTGGGTCTTCATTACTTGAGTTCTTGGATTGGTATAATGTATTTTGTCCATCATGTTACCCCTATGAACTTACACGTTAGGGGGAATTTTTTATAGTTGATTTTACCATCATGTTTTTATGGCCTTCCATGTCCCTATGTAGACTCTTTGGACCCCCTTTGCTCAAAATAAACTTTGATGATCCAAGAAATCCCTTAAAAAAGTCCTATTTATTGGTATATGCGGGTCACCAGCTTACAGACTGCGTGTACATGTAGCTTGCTCCACTATGACCCGTTTACATCGGGAAATGTGCCCAAAAAATAAATATTTGGAGTTTTCCTCAATGAGTCACGAATAACTTGACCTTTGGCCTTCCATATGCCTAGAAACGCTCGGACTCGACCCTTCACTTTCTATTGAAGGGTTATATATTGAGCCTCTTGGATGCATTAGAGGAAGAGAACTTGTGAGAACAAAGAAACTATAGTGGATTTGAGCCCCATTCTTACATGCTTGATCCTGCATCCCTTTGTCCATTTGAGCAGCCATTAATGATCTTCACAAGCTTGCCTTTGTCTTGTGAGCTTGCCATTGATACGAAGGATTGAAGTGGTGGAGGCCCAGGTGGAGGACTCGGTTTCTCTGTTTCGACGAGGGGCCAACAGAGTTTGTCACTTATATCTCTGTTCATAATTAATAGAAATATTCATTTCTCATCCATTGTATGTATGTGACTATGAATGTTCTTTATCCATGGATGTAGTTGCTTTGGTTTATACATATTGGATTTATATATGCTAGAGTAGGTCTAACACTTAATATCTATCAGGCTTGTATGTTTCGTTGTTGTTCAGAATGGAATGTAGGTGCAAGTGTCGTTGAAAATATCAAAGGGGATCTACTACAACCATTTGAAATAAGGTACTTTTTTCATCCCTTAGTGTTATATTTATTTATCTCTATTGCATATGGAAATGTATTGATTCTGGTGTCATACTGTATGTTATGGTCTACCCCAAGCCATAGGAAGTTTTCTCCATAACATATTTCTAATAAACCAACAACATATCAAATATAAGAACTACAAAGATAAAAGAGGAAAGAGTACACCATATATATGTGGTTCACCCAATTGGGATGCATCCACGAGAAGGTTGTCTTCTATTATCTCCATAAATATTCTTCAATCTTACAAAGAGAGCACTAATCACAATACGATATACAAGAATATATGTCTCCAAAACATTCAAGATGTATCATGATATGATATGATGATGATATCTATAAACAGACTCCCTTGACCCTATTATATACCAAGAGATGTGGGGGAATTAGTATCACATATTGCATGTGGGATAATGTAATTCTCCAAACTAACACCTCTTTATATAACAATGGATATCAAAAGTATACTTTACCATAATAAATATGGGATATAATGTATTACTCTTTTACATAAGATCGTGGGCAACTTCTAACATTATTACCTTCCAAGGAATATAATATATTCTAACACATGGAGGTAGATATTTAAGGGAAGTGATCTAAAGTGGAGGAGGTTAGGGAAATTGAAACCATGGAAGAGAGAAACACTATGACTAGGAAAGAGGGAAACAATAGATATGTAGCATTGGGTAGGTGGATTAAGGGGGAAATGGCAGAAAAAAGGGGATGCCAGACAACTAGGTTATGTAACAAAAAACAAAAATGACAAACAAAATAAAAATACGGTGATGAAATAGAAGAGCGATGGTATTTTGAATATGGAAACAACGTTGAGTAGTGAAGGACGTAAACACAACGAGTTTAGACGTTGGTGTGATTTGAGAAAAATGTGGGACAAGCCAGAGATGGAAGGAAAATACAAAAGTGAGATAAATGTACTACATGAACAATAATAAAAATAAAAATAAAATAAATCAGGTCTCAGAGCCGAACTGCTCTGATACCAATTGATCCGCTAATGGAGGCGAGGATCCAAGAGAGCCTCACCTCTCAAGCTAATAAACCTAAAATGGAACTCAGATTTAATAACTAACATCAATAATACACACAATAATATGAATGAGATAAAATACTAACTTGTATTATAAGGAGGCTTAATAAATTTTATATAGGATTACATAATGGTCCACATGGACAAAGTCAAAGAGAACCCATTAAGTGTTGATCTTTATTTAATAACTAACTCTCGCTAACTTTACTTAGGTTGGAACAAGACCCCAAAACCTTATTGGGATGAATGGGCCTCCCACAACAATATTTCAACCCAAAATCCGAAGACCTCCGACAAAAAGTACTGTTTTGTCGGATTTTAATTTGAAATGTCGAATTTTGATTAATTTTTTTTCAAATTGTACAATATTTTGTTGAATTTATGACGTTCATTTCAACTGTCGAATTTTTGACTCAAGGTCATCGGATATTCGACTTTTAGTATGTTGTATTTCTGACTCCAATCATGTCATATTTCCGACTCAAATTTTGTCGGATATGCGACGTAGTTTCCATTTCTGTTTGCAACGGTAACTAGGTTATTATTGTAGGTTATTCAATGATTGTTGAATTTGAAAATATATAAATTACAGAAACATTCCGACATGTTTTATATAGAAGTGACAAACGGTTTGTGGAAATTAGTTTATTCCTCGACGGACGGTTTGAGGAATTGTTTTATTCTTTGACGGACGGTTTGTGAAATAATTTTATTTTTCTACAGACTATTTGCGGACATCATTTTATCGACAGACTGTTTGCGGAAAATATTTTATTCTTCGATAAACCACCGTTTGCGAAAATAGTGATGCGTGGACCTTGATTTTTAAAGGTTGTCGATAGTCTTCATTCAATATTTTTGTGATAAAATGTCAAATAGAAATATTCCTTATCCAAACGAACAAAATCGGCAATTGCTTGCTAAACTATGGGATGCAATGAAAAGAAGGGGTGATGGGAAATGTTATTGTCCATGTATTCAATGCAGGGGCTTTAAGAGGGGAGGAATATTGATCACAACAACCACCAAATTGTAGGGAAAATGTACACGCCGAGGGGGGGAATGAATATCGTCCATTTGTAAGTTTAGCATTATAAAGTTTTTGTATTTTTTTCTTTGTTAAATGTATGTATTATTTTAATATTTCCTATATTAAATTATATCTATTGATGTATTCATGTAATTATAAATCAAAACATCCTACGGCATATCGTCCAAAGGAATTTCTTTCAGAATAAGGACCGAAGGAATATGGAGCTATGCTTAATGGAAAACAAGTTAATAATCCTATTGAAGAATATGATCATACTGATAATGTAGTTGAAGATGATGGTACAAATACATAGTTCCATGATTCATTTAATGCTAGAATTGATGATGATGATGATCATGATCATGAGAATATTGATGAATTTGATGATGTTCACGATATACCTCTTCTTGAGAAGCCATACAAACCCCTTTATGAAGGCTCCAAAAAAAATATTCTCTCTGCTATAATGTTGATAATGAACTTAAATGTTATGAATGGTCTTTCAAACATATCAATCGCATGGATGTTAAGGTATGTAAAACAATCCATCACATATATATGATTGTGATAAATGTTATATTTGTTCCTCTAATAATTGTATTGTTAATTCATAATTCAAATTAATACAAATGAAATGTGTTTCGTTAATATTATTTGTATAGTATATTAACTCTATTTGTATTTTTATTTGATGTAGCTTGATAGCTGAATATTATGAAAGAGATTGGAATGCATTATGAAGCAACTCATGCATGCCCTGATGACTATGTTATATATTATAATCATCATGAATTTGCAACATAATGTATGGAATGTCATATTAGTAGATATCGAACAGATCAAGTAACAAAAAATGTGTCGCACAAGGTTCTTCGTTATATTCCCATCATTCCACGTTTGCAACGACTATTCAGGTGCAATAACATAGCACAATTTATGGATTATCATGCAAGGAACATATGCCAAGATGATTTTATTTGAATGCCTGCAGATGGTTATGCATTTAGAGATATGGAAAAAAAGTGGCCTCACTTTAAACAAGAACCCCAAAATCTTAGGATATTCTTTGGCAGCATATGGTGTTAATCCATTTGCACAGATGGACAATACACGATGCCCCATGGTTAACCCATTTTTGTGGTTTGTATTTTTAAGTTCCACTTTAATTGCATTTAATTTTATGAATTAGTTAATATAATTTATATATAATTATAATTAACATAGATATTCCATATCCATATATTGTAGGTCTTTAGACAAAGGGAAAATTTGCATGTCCAGTTTGTGGTCTTAAGATCAAATCTTGTCGCTCAAAAAGCTTAAGAAAGGAGGTGTTTTATGAGTACAAGCACTTCCTCTCTAAGAATCACAGGTATAGAACAACCGAAAAAAATCTTTTCAATGGGAAGTAAGAGACTGCATTAAAACCACAGAGAATGACACCTCAACTTTGGAAGTTGCAATATACTAGAAATATTCAAGTTGGTACATATGGATCACCGTATATGAATATTTGTTATGTGTTTTTTTATTGTGTGTTGTTTACTGTAGTGGCCATAACTGATTTATGTAATTTATTTATAAACTAATATTAATGATGTCCTTCATGATCATGAAGGCATTAATGGGCTTCCAAGGGGAATGAAAAGTTATCCTAAACAATTATGTAGGTTTCCCTACTATGAGCACCTACAAATTGCTCATTTGTTTGATACAATGCATATCGAAAAGAATGTGACTGAAACATTATGGTGACTATTGGAGCTAAGGAGCGACAAAGAAAAAATTGTGAAATTTTGCAAAGGCATTCAAGAAGGAAACCATGCAATGAAAGACGTCATTCAATTTCATAGAAACGTATACCAAATTAATATAAAATCAATTTCATGGATGTTTACAGAGCAACAAAGTAATGTTTTAAAAGAAGTCACGCGGAAAATTAAATTTCCCACTTGATTTTTTGCGAACATGAAAAATATCATAACAAAGAAAGGTGATTTTGCGGTGGTGAAAACGCATGATTGGCACGTCTTCATGAAGATAATTATTATTATTATATCTATATAATTGTTGTTTTTTAAAATTCTAGTGCATATTGTCATTATTTTGTTTGTCTACTCTTTGTTTAAAAAATGATGTGATTTGTATATTGTTACAGTATGTTCTACCTCTCTCTCTCCCGAACAACTTCGATCACAATGTCAAACAAGTTATTTATAATCTTGGGAAATACATGAGGTAACCGGTGATTATTTTCATGTGCTTAGTGTTTCTTTAATTCATCGTACAATTTATATTTGTTTTTTGTGCACTAATTCATATTATGTAAATTAATGTTTTTTTTTGTTAAATATCATTATTGGTTTGCGTCACTTGTAGATGGTTGTCATCTAAAGAAATGCATAAAGAAGATATAAAGTAGTGGAGGAGAGAAATTCCTTGTCTTATGTGTGAAATGCAGCAGCATCTACCTTTGGAATTTTTCAATGCACGGGAGCACTACCTCATACACCAAGCTGACGATATTGAATTGTGTGGACCTGTGCACTCAAGGTCCATGTGGATGGTTGAGAGGCACTTGAAATTTATGAAGGGTTTGGTTAGAAAACGAGCACGTGGTGAGGGTTCTATGATGGAGGGATATATGGTATACCAAAACATGTTGTATGTTAGTGAATATCTTCATAATTTAGCATCAAAACTCAATTTAAGTTGCATTTGTGATCCAGACTCCAATATCAATTTTGAAGGGGAGTACCTGAAGGGGAAAGGTAGAACAAGGAAGGTGAAAGGAAATTATTAGCTAGTGGATGTTAATTAACATAATACATTTGAATGTTGAAGTTTATGTATATATATCATACATATTCTATTTACAAATTCAAATTATTGTATCAATTAAGAGAGTATACATTTTTAAGATAATTTACATTTGTCTTGAATTTTAATTTTTATTGTCATCAAGCAGTTGGTCGAGAGTGGGATGCAATTCATTTATACATCGCAAACAATATTGACTGGATGAAGGTATGGATTGAACGATCTGAACAATCGGGTCATGGAATATCATGGGAAGATGTGGCTTCATTGGTTAAAGCAGCACATCGAAATGGAGATACCAATCTTACACAAAGGGAAATCGATTTAGCATATGGTTTAAAAGATAAGTAGGAAAGTATATTAATCAACCACTCTAATTCATTTTTTTTGCAAATTACATATTGTTGTACATGTTTTTTTTCCTTGTATGGCTGCATAAACATGATGAACTTAATCATAAATATCGAATCATTATTTAATATTTTTGTGTATGGCTTGTTGTAGGTAAAACACCATAAGGCTATGGTGTACAATGCTTGTAGATATCGCATCAAAAAGTCAGATGAAATAAAGAAAACATCATATTGTGGGATATTTGCAGTCTTTGAGGTGACCAATGTTTCATCTAGAAGTGAGAGACATCCAGAACTCTCAGAAAATCGATATTATGAGTATCTGGAAGATATTATTTAGTGTGATTATCAATCCTTCCAAGTAGTTCTGTTCGTTGTAAAATGGTACATGTTATGATTGAATCAACGTGATCCCAATATAACTATTATTGAACATGATAATGGATTTACCATGGTAAATACAAGGTTGTTTGAGATAGGAACGGAGCCCTATGTTCTTCCAAGCTAATGTGAATAAGTATTTTACTTTGAGGTTCTAGGTAAAGCGGTTGGTCATTTGTTGTGAGACACGATCCAAGGGGAAGGTCGGTAAAGTATAACCTACAGGAAGGTAATGAAGAGGGTCTAGAAGAAGAATACGACGATGAAGATCATGATCAACATGAGTTAGATGATCATGATGATCCAGAAGAAGATGTCCAAGAATTATTTGAATTAGATGATGTAGCAGACAATGCTCATGAAGATGATATCAACGATGACATGATGATCGCGACTGACTTAGATGAGGACGATGACATGGCCAATCCTTACAATGTTGACTTTGGATTTGATGATATAGATGATGAATTGGATGAAGAAGATGATGAAGTCTATTGAAGTGTACTAGGTATGTGGTAATTTCTATACTCTATATATTTTGATTGAATCTTGTGATATAAATATTGAATTTTATTGGTACTAAAAATTCAATAATTTATCTAGAAATATTATTTTGTCTTATTTGTTTTAAAAAGAGTAACTAACCTTAATGTGCTTCCACAATGTGCTTTCGTCATCATCATAACTATAGATTAACTAATGTGCTCCGTGGGGCCAACGATGAAATTTTTTATATATGTGTTGGCTTGGTGTGAAATTTGGCATGGTTAAAGTAGACACATCATCATCGTCGTCATCGTCATCAACATCATCATCATTGTCATCATCATCATCATCTTCTTCTTCTTCTTCATTTCATATGAGATAAACACGATGATCACCATCTTCATCATCATCGTCATCATCGTCATCGTCTTCATTGTCATCATCTTCATCGTCACCATCAACATCAACATCATCAACATCATCAACAACATCATCATCATGATCAT
>LPNX010407559.1:28875-53875 GCA_001517045.1 Pseudotsuga menziesii | reverse complement strand
GTTGGAGAAGGCCAAGAGGCTTCTACTCAAATTTGGGAGAAGAGGGAAGGTGAAGAGAGAGGCCACATGGCTTAGCATGAGAAGCCACACCAATTCGACTTGGATTTGGTTTATGGATGGATTTGTAACCTTAGAAGACTAATAATGTTTATAAAATACAGGGATCAACCATGAGAAGAATCAATTGATAATTTTGTGAAATTGTCATTCGTGAATTGTGAGAGCTAGTGGATGACTAGTTTTCTTGCCTTAGCCAATTTCGAGGGTGAAAGATTCCTATCCAAGTTGGTGTTTGGAGAGTCCACTCAGGTATTTCATGGAGATTTAATGGAGTCTTATTTTCAGGTGTAAGCTATAGGAAAGCATGTGGATTCTTCTATTGCACCATCTCTCTCAACTATTTTCAGTTTTCACACCATATTCATGCAATGGAGGGATTGTGCTTTGGGTGAGCTATTGATCTCTTTGGGGAAGATTCTAATTCCCATTATGTGATGTTATGATGTATATTATCTATATTTCATGTTCATAAGACTCTCAAGTTGAAATACCAAAAATAATTCATGTAAAAATGTTGAACAATGAAGAAATAGTGCCATTTCCCCACTATCTTGTTGTGAACCATTGTAATGCTGATGATTTCGAATTGGGGGAGCCTTTAATTGTCCATTTCTGATTGTAATCAGTTAAATATGCTCAGAATAGTAAAATGATCAAAAGCAGTAATAAGAAGTATTCAACAGCTATCTATGTCTCCTCCTCTAACTGTCTCTCTTTCTCATGCGAACTTGAGAGTGTGAGATGTGTATAAATGAGGGAGAGTGCCTCCCTATTTATACCCTTTCATCTCACATGGGGCCCACTTCTCCTAGAGATACTACAAATACATATTACATGATGTTACACTAGGGACTATTGTCACGACTTGCAAAAGAGGTTGTACCTCAAGGTCTAGACACAATTTAGACATCCCATAAAGGGGTAACGCACATCCCTAATGGGGGTACAACAACATAAAATGAAAATATACATCAGAATATCTTCTGAAGTTACAAATACATCAACACTCCCTCTTAACTAGGAAGATTTTCTCTCTCTACATAGTCATCAACACACTGGTCAAGTCTTCATCACATCATCAACATAATGGAGTCATTGAGTCTTCATTATAGTTGTTGCCATCATCTTCTTATAATTTGATCATCGTACCATACTATATGTCATCATAAGTTTCTATAGAGCCAACCCTTTTTCATGCTAGATGTAGGCCTAGTCCTCTATCAAGTCTTCATCACATCTTGAGCAAGCCCTCACGTAAGAACTGTCCATGATCTTCTTTACATTGCCATGGAAATAGTTTGCATCCTCTACCTTCATCTCGTCGTATCCAGGTCATCTCTTTTGTCGTGCATAAGACAAAACAAGAAGCAACCAAAGTATCTACAGTCGACCCGCATTCTTTTAAAAAACTGCCTAGGTGCACCTCTTGTGCTTCATAACCTGATCATCTCAACATGGGAACACATATATCTCATATATATGTAAGGACGAATTACGACCCAACAACCCGCTACACCGGGACCTTTACATTCTACTGGTCAACCTCAGGGGATTAAATCTAAACAACCTGCATCTAGGATCTTTTCCGTTCAGACTACATTCGGGACATATTACGTCCAAGTAACCTGCGTAACATGCTAGGGATCAATATTTACACTTAGAAAACCCATGGGGCGTATTACATTTGAATAACCTACGTACCACACCATGGATCAGTATTTACATTTGGATAACCCATCACAAGATTGATTACATCTGAGCAACCTGCTACACTGGTATTTTTCACGCTTGGACAACTTGTCACATTTCCCATGTGAGATAATATGATTTATAACATATTAGGACTTATTACATCTAAGAAACCTACGAACTTCGTCGGGATGTTATGCTCAGACAACCTGTATTTCTAGCTATGCTAGAACACATCACTCCCTATTTCAAGGGGTATTGATATGGATCACACCAAGTATTTCTCTAAAGTACTCAAAATTAACTATCGCAAGAGGCTTGGTCAACACATCAGCTATCTGCTTCTATGTTTCCACACACTTGACCTTCACTGCTCCTCTCTACACCATATCAATGATATAGTGGAACTTGATCTCGATGTGCTTCGACTTGTCATGGAATACTGGGTTTTTTTTAAATTTCACACAACTTTGATTGTCGCAAAAGATGGAAGTCACATCCAAATAGAGATCAAATAAGTCAAATAGTAGCTTTCGCAGCCACACTTCCCTGCAACTAGTAGAGCAAGAGACAACATACTCTACCTCGGTTGTACTCAGCGCCACACATGATTGTTTCCTGTTGAACCAAGAGATCATGCCAGATCCCAAATTGAAGCTGCAACCTAAGGTTCTCTTCTTGTCAGTGGCACTACCTTCCCAGTCCAAATCAACATAACCGTGTAGTTCAATCTTCTGATTCGCATCATATTTGAGCTCATAATCCATTGTACCTTTTAGGTACCTTAGAACATTCTTTATCACTATCAGGTGAACCTATCTCAAATCCTTCAGGAATTGGCTCAAGGTGTTCACTGCAAAGCATATGTATGGTTTCGTATTCATCAGATACATCAATGAGCCAATCATCTGATGATACATCATGGCATCGAACTTCTCAGATGAAGCATCGCTCAGAAGCTTAAAGTTATATTACATAGGTGTGGCCATAGCCTTGCATTCCAACATTCTGAATCTATTTAGAATATCCACTGCATACTTCCCTTGCCCAAGGAAGACTCCGTATGCACTCTGCCACACCTCCATGCCTAATAAGTAGTGCATCGTATCTAGGTTTTCACCTCGAACTCTATAGCAAGTCTTCTTCTTGCATCTGTAATGAGTTCCTCATTGCCTATTAGAAATAAGTCATCAACATATAACAACAGGATCACTGGTCTTCCATCTTCCACCTTGAATTATGTTGGAATCTTCTTTACTCTTGGTAAATACCAAGCTCATCGAGAACATATCCATCCTATCGTACCATGTCCTCAGTGCTTTTTTTAATCCATACAAGGCCTTCTTTAATTTTCAAACATGGTTCTTCCTGTCATGCATCTCGAATCCCAGTGGTTGTTCCACGTACACTTCCTCCTCGAATAAACCATTCAAGAAATTTGTCTTGACATCCATCTAGTGTACTTTCCATTTAATAATTGTTTCCAAAGCAAGTATGGTCCTTATGGAAGTGTACCTTGCCATGGCTGCAAATGTCCCTTCGTAGTCTATGCCTTATTTCAGTGAGAATCCTCGCGCTATGAACCTCTCCTTGTATTTCTTGATGTTTCCATCTGCAATATGCTTGATCTTGTATATGCATTTTGAAGTCACACCAAACTTATTCTACGGTCTCGGAACAACCTCCCATACATCATTCTTCATGATCGACTGATATTCTTCGATCATCACATCCTTCCACTCTTTCTTTTTTGTAGCCTCTTCATAGGTGGAAGGTTCTTTATCAATGATGTCACATAGTAGGGCCACATAGCTATTGTATGGTTTTTCCCTCTTTCTCTCTCTATGTATTCCCTCTGGAGCGCCATACCTTTCAACTTCTTGTATGAACTCTCATTCCCATGTTGGTTTCCTCTTTTGGGAGTCCTTCTCAAGGAATGTATCTACTGGCTCTTGTGGCTCTGTCATGTCATGATCTTTAAGGTCTTCTAGAATTGTTTCTCCAATTTCCATGTCTCAGACTCTCATATATTTTGTTTCCTCGACTTCCTGGATAGGAATCCTATTGGATCTGAAGTATGTCGAGTCTTCATCAAAGGTTACATCTCTAATGATGTCGATCTTCTTCAATCCTAGGAAGTATATTCGGTAGGCCTTTGATGTATCATTGTATCCTACGAATACACTCTTCCTCTCAGAAGGATCAAGCTTGGTACTTTTCTCCTTTGGGACATGTATGTACACCGAGAAACCAAATATTCTCAGATGGCTGAATTTGGGTTTCACTCCTGGGAAAGCCTCTTCAGGAGTCTTGTTTTCAAGTACTTGATGAGGAGTACAATTATGTACATACACATATGTTCTTGTTGCCTTCACCCAAAAGTGCATAGGAAGATCCTGGTCAAGAAACATTGCTTTCCCTCCTCCCATTATGGTCTGGTTCTTTCATTCTGCAGCCCCATTATGCTAAGGACTGTATCAAGTTCTCAACTCCCTCTTAATCCCATATTCTCTACAGAGTTCTTTGAATTCTTCTGAAGTGAACTTGCCACCATTATCTAACCATAGAATCTTAATCTTCATATCTGTCTGGTTTTCGACCAAGGATTTATATTCTTTGAACTTGCTGGAAAATTCACTTTTCTCTTTCAAGAAATATATCCCAAGTCTTACGTGAGAAATAATCTATAAAGGACACATAGTACACATACTCACATAATGCGCTAGAAGACATGGGTCCACATACATCCGAGTGCACTATCTACAATATTCCTTTAGCCCTTCTTTTCCTAGATCTCTGGCACTCCTGAGACTTCTTTGCTTGCCATCGGTAGTGCTCTATAGTGCACATGTGCAAGGCTTCTGTGCCACAGTTCATTTGGTTCAATCGAATCATGAACCATTTCTTTTTCAGGATGTCCCTTCAACTTATACAAGCCTCCATATTCTTCTCCAATTATTGTTGCATCCTATATTGTCTTTCCTCTGGGCCACATCAGAACTTGGACATCGACAAATGAAACCCTAATTCCCTTTGCATATAATGCAAATATGGAGAGAATATTCTTATTATATCCTAGAACATATAACACATCCTTCATCTTTAAGGATTTCCCGGAGTTAAGCTTGTATGAAGCTTCGCCACTCACTTTTATGGGGTATTGATAATCATCCCCAAGTTTCACCTTGTGAGGTGACTCATGTTCAAATATATTGAGAAATGATTCCTTGTATCTCGTCATATGTTTGGAAGCTACACTATCCACAAGACAACCATTGCTTCCATGTGTGATAGTGCTAGTAAGTTTTGATATTAGCACAAACTCTTCATCTGAATCATCCTTCTCTCGTTAGAATATTGTGTTTGTTGGTTCATCATGTTCGGTAATATGAGCACGGTGTCTCCTTTTCTGGATGGGACAATCTCTTGCAAAATGTCTCTTTTCATCACAAGTATAACATCGAACATTTGAAAGATCTCTTTTGGTATTCTTCAATGTCTTGTCCTTCTTTTTCTTGTGGTGAAAGTTCTCCTTCTTCTCCTTCTTCTTGAAGTTCTTTCTGGTGTAAACTGCGAGAGATTGATCGTTAGTTGCTCCCATCTTTTCTTCTCTGGTAACAATTATAGATTCTTCCTGTGCATATTCTTATCGAAGTATGATGAAGTATATAAACTTCCTTCTTGCACAAATCCCTTGAATGAACGAGTCTCATGATATAGGGAGACCATTAAGGGTAGTCATTACAATTTCTCCTTCTTCGACATTGTCTTCAACTGCTTCAATTTGTTCTTTGATTTGGGAAACCCTTATGAAGTAAGAATGTATAGTTTCAGAGTTTTGTATCTTCACATTCTTCATTTGGTTCCTCAAAGTCATCTTTCGATTGATGTTCTTTCCTTCAAACATCTTTGTCAAAGCATCATATACTTCCTTTGGTGTCTTAAATGCAAACACATGTTGGATGAGGTGATCCTTAATAGAATATGTAATGATTCTCTTAGCATTAGCCATGCTTCTATTATAATCAACCTTATCCTCATCTCCCTCTGGTTCTAGAACATCTCCATAAATAAACTGATCCAAGTCATTTTCTTCAAGGATCACGGAGATCTTGTACTTCCATGCCTAGAAGTTATCAGGCCCACCAAGCTTGTCCTCAAGCTAAGTATGGTGAGTCATCTTTTCATACTTAGAACCTCAAATGGAAATATTAAATATTTGGATCTTACCGATTTAAGGTGTCTAACCAGGTTCTGAAGCAAGATGACCTAGGGTTTTTCAGAGAAACCCTAATTTTCCAAACTTAGAGTTTGGGAATTTTGTTTGGATAGAAATATGTGCCTCCTTGAGCCAAGTTGCTCAGCTAGGTCACTTTCTGAAAAATTGAGGTGGGAAGCCTCTAATACTTGATGCCCTAGTTCCTCCTAACACCAATGACAAGGTCAAAAATGAAATTTCTTTGATTCATAAATTGTCTCCAGCAAAATATCTACCCTACTGAGGTGAGTTAGCCTAGCCCTCCTTGCTTGATGATCTCTGGAGAGAACACCTTCAACTAGGAAGCCCTAGTTCCTGCAGCTGCACAGTGCCTTCTTTCAGAGAGGATCTAATACCATGTGAGTTTTTCTTAAGATCTGATTAGATTATCTAGGATATTTATTTGAAAGAATAACAAGTACAACAATATGCATAAGATATAAAATATACACAAGACACAAATATTTTCACCTAGGAAACCATAAAGGAGAAAACCCTGTAAACTTCCTCATAATAGTAAGATGATCAAAAGCAATAATAAGAAGTATTCAGCAGTTATCTATCTCTCCTCCTTTGACTGTCTCTCTTTCTCATGCGAACTTGAGAGTGTGAGTTGTGTATAAATGAGGGAGATTGCCTCCCTATTTATACCCTTTCAAGGCACTGACCAAACATAAGACTCGAGCCTACATGTCATGTCACATGGACCCACTTCTCCTAGAGAGACTACAAGTACATATTACATGATGTTACACTAGGGACTATTGCCCCAACTTACAACAGAGGTTGTAACTCAAGGTCTAGAGACAATTTAGGCATCCTGTAAAGGGGTAACACACATCCCTAATGGGTTTACAACAACATACAATGATAATATACATCAGAATATCTTCTGAAGTTACAAATACATCAACATTCTGCAACGACCTTTCCACAAAAAAAACCTTCCGCAATTTCCTTTTTGTAACCTGTCTTTCCACTTCCACAATTACCTTTCCACCACGACCTTTCTGTATTTATCTTTCTGAAAACTGTATTTATGTAACTAACCTTTAGCAATGATCTTTCCGCAATATACGAAAACTCCTTCCTTCTGCAATTGCGAGTTGTGGGTTGTAGTCCTGCCTTTCAACTTTTTCAAACCAGGATTCCGCATTTACCCTTTCATCAACAATCTTTCAACAATCATACTTTTTTCAATCTATGGTAACTCCTTCCTTTCGTGGTTGCGGGTTGTGGAACTGCCTTTCAATGTTTTTGAAATAGGCTTCCGCATTTACCTTTTCTACAATCATCCTTTCTGTAATATGTGGGAACTCCTTCCTTCCACAATCGTGGATTGTGGGTTGCAGGGATGCCTTTCAGCTTTTTCTAAAATGGGTTTCCGTAATATCCTCCCCCAAATATTTTTCTGCAACTCCTGCGAACTGTCGATCTCTTGCATAATCCTCCCCATTTGTTGATAAGCTATCAAACATGAAACTTCACTTTGGCGCTCTGAAATGTTATCTTCAACGCATATTTACTTTTGTGAATCCTTTCCCTATCACAATCTATCTTCTCTCCTTTGATCTGGATCGCTCGAATTTGTCTAATTTACTATTTGCCTTGAAATCAAACCATGGTTAGATAGCCACTTCAACAAGCTTATATCCTGACAGGATGGGGCGGGCATTTTTCTTAACCTATGAATTATGGTGGGCATTTCCTTAGGGCAGTTTTGACTAATATTTCCATACTTGGTCAATTTCCAAAGTTTCACAAAATCGTCATACTTTTCCAGAATGATGTAAAATTGAAATACTGACTTCAAGATAGCATCAGAACGCCATCATGTGTATTTCCAGCTGTTGCTACCTTTCACACTATTGTCTTTGGATCCAGTGAATGTTTAGATATAAATTAAAAGTTTGTGTCCAACAACAAGATATATATCCAAACTATAAATCCAAAATCATAATGAACTAGGACCTGAAATTTTTACCATAGATACTTTTTTGCATCCTCTAAGTATCCTCCAAATTTTAATGTATAAGAGGTCCCCTAGAAAATACTATAGCGAAAATGGTTCTAATACCAATTGTTATGCACCAAATTTCTAAAATAGCATAAAAATGTGAAGAAAGAGTAACCCAATGCCTTGAGAATGAAATAAAGAGATGAATAAAAAGCTTCATCAATGGGTAAACATACTTATATAATGCATTAAATGCACAAAATAATATGAGATGATCCTAAAACTAAATATCCTTGGTATATATATAGGAGACAAAGGGTATAATTACAATTACAATTAATGCTATAGCCAACCAATAATACTAATATAATAATATGAATGTAATGTCACAATATATAGTGCTTAACATAAGTGATATGTAGATGAGTGAGTTAAAGTCCATTGGTTTCATTGGCATAGATCCTCTTAAAAAATGTATATTGTTCAACTCTAGATATGGGAGGTGCTTGCTTGGTCTCTTGGACAACTACTAGTAGATTTTCCAATGCCTCTTCCTTTTCTACCAAATCTTGTTGTCGTTGAGCAATCATTTGAGTGAGCTTATTGTTATTTTTACAAGATTATAACAGTATAAATTAATTGCAAATAAGCAATAGGATCAACATCATGAACATTTGGGTCTTCTTCTGTACATATCATCTATCTCGATCGTTCTATACATACTAAAGGTTGTCAACACTGCCTCTGTCTGTCGAGAGGTGTCAAAAAAACTCAGATCCACCCATTCCATTGGTAGATCTATCATCTTTGCAACTCTACACAGTTTGTCGAAGAGAACACCAATTGACATCTCATCTGCTATAATTTCATCTCTACCTGAGAACCAAGATGAGCGAAGAAGGTATTGCTAATTGGACACTAAACCTGGGTTGTAACTCCTTTCTCTTTGATGGGGCCTCTAAAGGCAATTTGGGGCTGGATGGGGAAGGTGGGGTCAATTTTTTTCCCTGGAGGGAACAAGCAGAAGGACTATGCTTGGGGCTTGGGCAAGAAATCCAATAATGGGCCTGAGTGTCTTGCTCTAATCAAAGGGCTAGAGATTGCAAACAGTTGCGGAAAGGAAGAGATAGCAGTCGATGGTGATTCACTCATGGTCATAAAGGAAGCAATATTGTTGTATAAGAAGATCAATATCCCGACAATCAAAATGCATCACATCCTTATCTGTCTAGGAAGGGAGTTCAAATCTATAAATTTCTTTCATATCCTGAGAACAAATAATAAACACGCTTATTTAATGGCTAACAGAGGAGTTTTATTAGATTATGGAGAGCTTGTCTGTAGTGAAGAAAGGAAAGGAATAAGTTGGATCCCCTAAACTGGATTTTATCATCATAAAGGATCGGTCTCAAATTCAATTTGCAGGCATGCATTACACCATAAACGGAAGTTTCTCTCAGACATAAATTCTAATGAAAGCGTCAGTAATCGTTTCTTGTATTCTCGTCACCATTGGCTCTCTGCTGCAGGGAATATCTAAGTGTTTCGATAGAAACTATGCTGCTCTTGTAAACTGGTCTCCATAACCACTCATGTGTAGAGGAAGAAATCAGATTTCCAATTCAAAAATCGGTTCTTGTATTCTTGTCACCACTGACTCTTTGCTGCAGGAAGTATCTAAGTGTTTCAATAACAACTCTTCTACTCTTGTAAACTGTTCTCCACAACCACTCATGCACAGAGGAAGAAATCAGATCTCCAATTCAAAAACGATTATCATCTCATCTGCATGCAAGAAGGACAACCACAATCCTAAATGGTTGGCTCGCTACCTAGATGGTGGAAAAATTCACATCATGCGTCAAGACAATTCGATGATTAGATATGAAATCTGCAAAGTGTCATCCTTGAGTTCAAAGGCAGGGCACACAATTGGTGGTCAATCTTGTAATCGGTGGTCAATCTTGAGGTCGAAGGGGCAAGATAAGGAGAATTGGATCATGTGTGGAGAATGGAGCTACCCATGTGTTGACAACAGTTTAAAATTGATGCAAGAGCATCTAGCTCTCCATTCAATTTTCATGCTCAATGTTTGATCAGACCTAGAAGGGGTCTTCAATTTTAAATTGATGGTCTTTGAACCATCACATTGTAAATAAACGTATGTTTTATTTGATTCTAGATAGATGGTGAGTCATTTAGGTGAGTCACTAAGAGGACAAATGAGTCATTGGGTCAATTGATGAATCATGTAACAAAGTCCTCAATTAGTGGTAGCGAATCATAGGATAGGATTAAGGGTTTGCTGTAATTAGGATTAGTGACGAAATAGATAGGAGTAGCCAGAAAAGAGTAAATATGGATCAAGCAAGTCCAATTAAAGATGTATCGGGCCTCGAGAGATGAGAACACATGTTCTGAGATGAGTTTGTATGTACATTTTCATTATGTAAATGAAGAAATCCTATTTCGACATAATCTATGTGTAAATTATATTCTATCTGAATGTGTGATTTCATGAATTGAATGTTAGTTTAATCCTCTGTTAATGAGTGGTAATCCTGTGTGTGAATTCATGGCTTCTGAGAGGGATAGAAATAGAGATCGATTCTCCAATCAATCGAGCGAGAGTTAGATTAATAACCATTGAGGATTTCATGAATTAAAATGTGTGTACATAGTAACCTTGTTGCAGGGTTTTGGATCAATTGATCAGAGAAAAGATGGATTTTCGAAGTCCAATGTGAAGGGCATAAGTTGGAAGGAGAAAATTAGAAGACTAGAAAAACAAAAGCTAAGGAAAAAGTTGGATTTCCAATTCCTGAAGTCCGGAAGTTGGAAGGCAAAAATCAGAAGAATAGAAAAAAATCTAAGGAAGAAGTTGGATTTCCGATTCCTGAAGTCCGAAAGTCGGAAGGCAGAAATCAGAAGAACAGTAAAAGACTATTGGTTTTCTGATTCTTGAAAGTGGAAGGTGGAATGTGGACGATAAACCAAGGTTTAAGTCTGTGCAGTTTGAATGGTTGAGATCGTGGTAGAAGCAAATACATGGTAGAAGTTTGATTCCGTAATCAAAAGATGCATCGGGGATAGAGTGAAATTAACCGTTTTGATAACGACAGATTGTGTGGTCGAGATCTAGTGGAAGAAAATATCTACAGTTGAAGAGAATTTTGCTAAGAAAAGAAGCGCAGAATCTAAAGGGGTATCAGGCTACGAAATTGGAAACCAATCGTTGTAATGGAGATCGAGATCAACGGACGAGGTTGATCGTGGAAGCAGATCAATGGCTGGGAGCTATTTCACTGGGTGAACTAGCACAGTTGAAGAAACTTTTCATATGCGCGAAATTTGATGTAATCCGCCTTATAATATTTGGAGTCCATCGTCGATCTAGATCTGACGGTCCTACAAATACTCCGTTGGGTAACTAGCAGGGGCATTAATTGCTGGAGAAGGGAGCGAAATATTTTAGGAAATCCAATTCACTGAAGGGTTGAAGTCCCCTCTTTAACGAGCTTCTGTGGGACCATTGGCGAGTTGGTGAAATTTAGCGTTTCTGCTAAATTAGAACCGGACTAAATCAAGTATCAGTTCATCTAAAGACTGTTACCAGAAGGACCTGGCATCAGAGTGGTATCAGATCAGAACAAGGATTATGCGTGAGAGACAAATCAATTTCTAACTTTCAATTCATTTTAAATTGAAGACTAACAATTGTGTTGAGAGGGTTAGTCATGAGAGGGTATTCACAATTGATTGCAAACAGAGGATGTGTGGATAAATTTGATGATTAGCCACATGAGAGTGCAAAAGAAATCCTTGAAAGGATTTGATAAGTACAAGCATGGAGATATGATGCATGAAAAGAGTTGTAAAGTACTCTTGAGTAATTAAAGAAAGCAAAGGTAAAGAATTTCTTGAAATTGTTATTGAATTTGAAGACTGATAATTGTGAGGGTGTATGTTCAGTATTGTAAAAGGGATCATAGCAGATATTGTAAAGGAGGATTATAGGTTCTGCAGTAGGAGAAATTGTAGACAGTGGCTATAAACCAGAGACAAGAAAGAAAAGTGCAGATGAAAAAGATCAGGAAGAATATCTTTTGAAGATATTTTCAACCAACTGTACAAGTGAAAAGTCTGAAGGTATGGACTGTTTGATGTTTGTATTTCAAATCTGGTTATACGAATTTATTAGCAGCAAAGAACAGAGAAGTTATTGAGAAGGGGAAATTGATAGATAGCAAGTGGCATCTAGAGGAGATATATCAAGAATTAATGTATTCTTGATAGAGAGGTTATAAACTCTTAGAGGAAAGAGGAAGCAATGGCAGAACCTGAAAAATCCAACAGAGGTTGGACAAGAGAGGAGTAGTGCATGTTCTCAAAAGAGGAGTGGACCTGCAAAATCCAAGAAGCGGAAAGGAGATGCTCAAAAGGTTCTATTGATAGGACCAAAGATACCAAAAGGACAAGCTCAAGGAGAGATAGCTTGTTGCGGTATAGCAGACAAGTATGGAGACTTGTTGGAGGTGAAGGATTAGCTACAGTCCACAAGTGAACATGATGAAGTTCACAAAATAGGAGAAGGAGACAAAAACAATGAATATTGAAGTTCATTGCAGGGGTTTAGTGAGAAGCCACAACAAAAGAAAGAAGAAAGATAGTCAAGACGGATGTAGCAAAGAATTGCTAGAATTAGCAAGGGACATTTTGTGCTTTGAGAAGCATATGTAAGAAGTTGTTGAAGAAGAAAACCAGAGGTATGGTTGGGTCATGAAAAGGGAGGTGAGATGGCATTCACTATAGGTGAAGCTACAAGAAAATATTTTTGCTGGATTGAAGAAAGAACTTAGAGAAATTGAATATGAGATGGAGGTTTCATATTGTGAACCTCAACAAGGTCCTTTGCTTGGAGAGGATGATGAAGCAGAAAAAGAGAGACCAATTGAGAGTCTCATGAATTATGTAAAGAGTACAAATATGCTTATGGAGGAGATGATTGTGAGGCCAAATGAGGCCAAAGGTCTTATATTTTTTAGACTGATTATTTGTTTGTGATTGTAGGTTTTGTTGCAGATGATGGGAAGTCTTTTGAAATTGTCTTAAAAATTGATGAATTCATATATGATGAAGAAAGTCTCTCAAATGAAGAAAGGTCTGAAGTATTGCAACAAAAGGAACTCATTGATGAGTGGATTGATAGACGAACACAGTCAATTGGATATGATTTGAAGATGAAGGAAGAAAAAGAAATGTACAAAGACATTTCTATAAGGCAGAGTCAGAATTGCATTGTGATGAAGGAAAAAGTTAAATAGTGACCTTGGACTGTCATGAAGTCTGGAGGAAAAAAATATATGACTGCAGAACATCATTCTATTGTAATAAAAGATGATAGGGTACCATATGAAGATTTTATGCAGTCTATAGCTCAGACTATTGAAGAAATAAGTGATGGTGCAAGAGAGAGACTAGCTGAAAGTCTCGTGAACTCTTGGGAGAGTCCAAATCAGCAAAAGAATATGCTAATAAAAGGGTCAATGGGAGATAAAAATTACAATATTTTTGAAATTAATAAATTGAGTATATCTACAGGAATAACATGTGATGAAACTCGTGAGGTTGTCCCAGAGGTAAAAGAAGAAGAAGGAGAGTATCCATTTATTCTTGACATGGACCAAAGTGAGAAGTTTGTTATGGGATTGAAGGATGAGATGCCATGGTCTCGTGGAGATAAACAAAAGAGAACACTTGCATATTTGGATAATGGTGTTGCTGATAGATAGGGGAAGAAATCTATCATGACATATGAAGAGATTATTTTGTCTCAAAAGGGTGATCAGTATATACAAAAATTTGATGTTGCATAGTTGGTTAATGAAGAGAAAGGAATATTTTCTAACCTAAGAAAATATGATGAAGAGATAGAAATGTCAGAAGATTGGTTGATCAATCCAAGGATTGATAAACATGATTACTTAATACATGCAAGCATGGAACTGTTCAATGACAGCATTGGAAAAGAGCAGATAGCAGGTAAAAACACTGAATTATTTTATAATTTAGAGGATAACAACAGAGAGTTAAGATAATTCAGGAAAAGAAGATGCAGGTGTACCCATCAACGGATAGATTGGACATGGAGATTGAAGAACTAAGGTTGCTGATGGTGAAGTTGTCTCAGAGAAGGCATGAGGAAAGAATGAAGATCTACATCAGCATAGAAAGTAGACAAAATAGTAGGAGGAGACAAATGACAGAAGAATATTGCAGAAGCAAGGCTACTGGAGCATTGCAACAGAAAATTTGGAAACCATGAGAACTAAAGATGACAAAGACAAACCTACATAATAAGATGGATGATCAGCTACAGAACAGAATGACATCATCTGTAATAGTTGAGTTGGCATTACTTGAGTTAAGGTTGTTTATTTGTCATATTCTAAAAGGTTGACAAAAACCTATGGTTAACCATGGTAGTCTAAAAGTACTTTTACACAGAGTAAAGTACTAATGTCTTTCACACTTGGTCAATAAAATATGTTATTACTTTTACACCTAGAGTAAAGTACTAATTTCTTTTCACACTTTTTCAATAAAATATATTATTGTCCCTTCATATATTTTAAAAAATACAATATATGTCTTTTCACTTAATATGCACGTCTTTACACAATTTCCAATATATGTTATATTTATCCAATTTTTCTTATTATTAAAAATGATCTTTTATTTACACATTTTGCTTATGCATATATGATATATTCATCTATTTTTCTTAATATCACAAATATTATATAATCATATATTTTTAATTAAACTTTATTTTGTTTTGTTATTTTTAAAAAGTATTATTAACTTTTCTAACACTTTTAAAATATTTTATTATTAGATTTGTATAACAAAATTTATAATAAAAAACATTACAAACTAATATATTCATAAAAACCCAATTTAAAAACTAACTTTCAAAAAATTTGGAAGGTGTTTGAGATTGATGACGAGCTTAGCAAATTCCTTCAGCTAGTAGATGAATTCTCTGATATACATATAGATCAGGAAAACCTAAACATGGATGAATCCCAACAGCTCAAGTTGAAAGATAAAGTAGCTAATCAAAATATTGTCCAATTACCCAACAATTATATACCTCGGGGTCTGGTACCTCTGGAAGAAATTTTTGATCATAATGACATCCCTTTCAAGCCTGCCAAAAAGGAGCAAGACCTTGCTGTCCAAGAGCAAAACATAGGCAATCAAAGCCATCCAAAACTGATAAATCTATCCACTGAGTTGACTGCTAAGCAGAGGTCCAAAATTTTCAGCCTGATAAAAGAATTTGCTGATATCTTTGTCTGGGAGTACAGTGACCTACAAACCTATGACACCAATATCATCCAGCATAGGATTCCTTTAGAGAAGGACACCATCCCTTTCAAATAGAAGCTGAGATCCATTATTCCTCTCCTACTACCTATAATTGAAAAAGAAATCCATAAGCTCCTTGTTACCACCTAATTTGTACTTAGTGGTTTTTAATCAAGTGATCCTGGTGAACCGGACAAGGATAACTTGTCCGGACTTCAGAAGACCTTTGGAAGTACTTCTGGGAAGTGCTTGTTGTACTATATCACATGTTCATACCCCATGGGGGAATTGAAATAAATGTTCTAGCATGATAGTGTCTATAAAAGACTCGGTCTCTTAGACTTTATTTGTCAATCTGATCAGCCCATGGTGTTTTTTTCCCTTGGTTATTATTGGTTGTTGAGTAAACGACTGATAATTTCGGAGTTTTTCACTCCATACCTCCAAATTTGGGGTGGTCGGCTTGGCATTTAGGCCTATTGAGGTTATTAGAGTCTATGTGTCAATGTATAAACATGCTAGACATCATGGTCGAGTCATATGAACATGTCTAAGTCCCCCTAGGTTTTTTCAATTTTTCAATTTTTTCAGTGTTTTTTATTAAAATTTAATTTTTCCAAAAACTTAGGCTATTTTTTAATAGTTTAATTGGAAAAAATTGATTTTGTAATAAAAGTGAGCCAAATAATCAGTTTCAGTCATGTAGGTGCTCATTTTCAAGCTAAGAGCACCATGTAAACCCATGGACCGACTATTTCCTAGTTTTGAGTGGTTTTCCATCACTCGGGTCAAAAATCCCCAAAAATCAATTATTGATTATTTTAATTAATAAATTGATGAATAATAGAGTAAATCGAGAATCATAGATCAGTGGATTCTCAACTGATTTGATTGAAATCAGTCAAATCTGAACCAGATTGACTGGATCTGACAAATCCTTGACTGAAGGAGGTCATCAAATCAGATCCAAAGTTGATCTTCAACATCCTTTATGGGGAATTTTGCCCACCCTCTCTCCTCCACACGTTTTGGCTCATCTGGATGAGTTTTGGTGGACGCTTCAGTCAACAGGTTGAGGTGTCAGTTAGATCAGCTCTCCGATTGACAATTGCAGTTAGTGAGACTCTGATCTGGCTCAGTTAGACACAGATCAGGCATTGATGGACTCTCCTTCAGCTACAGTGGTTTATCTCCCTGGGATTTGTGCCCCCCTGGGCTGGATCTCCTATTTTTTTTATAAATAAAGCTCAAGCTACCTCTTCCAAGCTAGTTAGAGTTGGATTGAAGGGCTTGCTATTGTAATACTGTTGTAATATTTTGATTGTTGGAATAAAGAATCTTTGGAGGCCAAATGGTGTAATGCTCTCATGTGTGTGGATTAAGCATTGTCTTACGGCTATTGATGTTGCCGGCTTTTCTCTCAATTTCTGCATCTGAACCCTATCTAGCTTGAACGATTCAGCTGAATCAATAAGAGTATAGTTGGGCAAGTAAGGTTACTTGTTTTTCTTATATCTCATAGCATATATGTTAGAATATCTAGATTATACATGTTTAATAAGTTTATTTGCCCATGTAATTCTTGTCTCTTTTTCATATATATATATCCAGATCTCATGAGGTTTCGTGCAGGATTGTGTGTTTAGCTTTCAGGTAGCAAGGATTGGATGAGCTGTGGATCTAGTTTGACTCCGCTGTATATCCAAAATATTTGTGAAGACATTTCCCCTCTCTATTCCACTAACAAGTTTCCATTGCAAATCTGTTTTAGCAACAAGCACTTCTCTTCTTCTTTTCCTCCTTCAAAATCAATTTTCTTACCTGGTTACTGTGTTCGAAAGCTTTGTTATCATTTGGATCTGTTATATCAAAGTAAAATTTACATAGATCTGCTATTTCAAAGCCCATAGTCTAGATCTCAATTCTGAAAAGTATCATTAAGCCTTCTAGATCTAGCATAAGGAAATCGTCCATTTTGCATGGCAAGTTAAAGAAAATCAGTAGGTTGCATGCTCTAGATTTCCTTTTCTATTTTAAAAAGATTAAATCCAACAATCAGTTCACATTTCATTGGCTACACAAACAGCAATCCAAGATCCCAAGGAAAGCTTGCTTTCCTTGGTTCCTTTTTCACATGTTTAGCTAGTTTTAACTTAATCTTTTTGAGTTAAGGTAGGCTGATCCAAAGGTACTCTTAAAGTGATTTTGGGAATATGTTATTCTAATATGCTTGCTAGTTTTTAGTAGGTGTAATATAAAATAAAATAATCTGCTCTTCGAAAGTGGCCTCAAGAGCGTTCAAATCCCCCCAGGGGTCTCCCCTTTCCCTAAAATTTAAAAAATTTGCAAAGTTGTAAGATCTTGGTTTCATCCCGTATAAGGACCAAGAGGTTTCTGATATTTCAGTTTGCTGATATTGTAACCAATAATAATAAATAAAAATTTTTTTGAGTAGGCTCTTTCGAGCCCGCTCCCCATCCCCCCTGGGGGGATTTGCGTCCGTGTCTTTTTTTTGCTTTTCGTTCTTTTTTTTTGCAATCTAGCATAGTTCTAATCTACAGGGTAGTATACTTTGATTTATTATCAATTTTATACTCCATATATAAGGTTTCAAAGTAATTTAATACTTACCCCACAACTTCCCGATTGACCCGAAAGGGGAAATAGATGCGTGGTAGGACTAATTAGAGAACCAACATTGTGTAGCTTGGTTTTCTTTTCATCAACTGTTTCTTCAGTTTTAATAAAATTAACCCCTCTTGGATTCCCCGATTGAGATCCATTTGGATCGAAAGAGGTTCCTGGAGGGTTTTCTTTTTAACAAGAACATCCATCTCAAAATTTACTAAAATTGATAAGAGTCCGGTGTGTATTCTCTACACTTGGCTGCGGTTCGTCCGATCAGTCAAGCTGTATCAAAAGCACTTGAGTGACTAGTATAATTAGGATTCACTCTCCCAAATTGACAAACCATCAAGTGAAAATCCAACCATTACGGTGGCAAAATACCCAAAGGAAGCGGGAGCTTCTGAAAAGTGACATCGGGGCGCCGATCTCTGCCACACCCTAATGGGTGCGTTATGAACAATAGCCCCAGAGAGTCCATTCAGCCCACATATTCCTTGCGGGTAGCCATGAAGGTTTAGTTTTGGACATACTCTAAGTATTCTCGGGTATATCTGGAGTCCACCCCTTCGCCTATTTTTAATCAACTCATATTTCACATTAACTTAAAACGTACCAAGAGGCAATTGCAAAACATTCACTCCAAGCACATGCAAGTACATTGATTATCTTTTGACTCCATTTTAAGGCACTGTTTATTTTCTTGCTATATATATATATTGTGTCTCAGCATTGTGCTTTCGTGCGCTCATTTTGTATCTTTTCATCTACGGTTGTTTATGGTTAAATTTCAAACTCTTAAGTAATTCATTCAGTTTAACATCACCATGCTAAGTAATTAGCCTTAGTAACTTAATAGGGTCTACCCCCCTTGTCTTCGTTAGGAGTTGAACCTAAATGGAGGAGTTAAGAACAAGGTGATAGCCTTGACTTGAGACTTGCCCCCAAGGACACACTGAGTGGCTTGAAGATTTCTGCCATGTGACCTAGGTGTGTGAGAGGCGAAAACACTCCTCAAAGCCAAAATCATAACCCCTCTCAAATATTCCAAGTGGATTGCAAACCTAGTGGTGGTAAGGAAGAAGAATGGGGAAATCAGGTTGTGTGTGAATTTTAGAAACCTGAACAAATGCTCCAAAAAGGACAACTATCCACTACCCAAGATGGAACACCTGTTACAAAGAGTCCCAGGGGCTAGTGTCATGTCATTTCTTGATGGATTTTCCAGATACAACCAAGTTGTTGTGCACCCTGGTGACCAAGAGAAGACTACCTTTACCACCCCCTAGGGCACTTTCATGTATGCTAAAATGCCATCTGGGCTGATGAATGCTGGGGCTACTTTTCAGAGAGCCATGGACCTAGCTTTTGTAGGGTTGAAAGATAAATTTGTGCTTATATACTTGGATGACGTAACTATTTACTCTCACAACCATCATGATCATTTGCAGCATTTGAGGAGGGTTTTCTAAAGTGCAGGAGGTTTGGAATATCACTCAACCCTAAGAAGTCCCAGTTTGCACTCAGTGAGGGGAAACTCCTAGGTCACATAGTCTCAGCTGAAGGTGTAAAGATTGATCTGGTAAGAGTGGAAGCAATCCAGAAGCTGTCCATACTGAGGACAAAAAGGGATATTCAGTCCTTTTTTGGTAAGATAAACTTTGTCAGGAGTTTCATCCCTAATTTTTCTGAGCTGGTGAAACACATAATAACCATGTTGAAAAAGGATGCAGAAATAAAATGGACTGATCAGGAAAGAAGCTCTTTCGAAGACATCAAGAAGGCTATCATGGAATCCCCAACCCTGATTAGTCTGGACTATACCAAGAGTTTTTATATCTTATCCTTTGCATCCTATGACACAGTGGCAGTTGTGCTGTTACAAAAAGATGATGAGCGTCTCGATCATCCGATTTCATTCTTCAGCAAAACCTTGAGAGATGCTGAGCTGAAGTATGATCCAATTGAGAAACAGGTTTATGCTCTCATAAAGTCATTCAAGACTTTTAGGATTTACATTCTCCAAGAAAAAGTTCTTGCATATGTCACTTCAGCTGCTGTGAAGGATGTTTTGACTCAGCCTGACATTGATGGAAAGAGAGCTAAGTGGATTGCCAAGCTCATTGAGTTTGATATATAAGTGAAGCCCGCTAAGCTAGTAAAGGGACTAGGTCTAACCAAACTCATGGCTAAAGAAAATCGTGAACTAATGGGGATGAACTTCACTTATGTCAATTCAGCAAAATTGCAAACTGTAGTAGTAGCAGAGGGAGTTCAAGATCAGAATGACATTCAACCAATGGCTGAAAACATGTCCGCATGTGAGTGGTACTCAGGTATTATTCATTTTTGTAGAAAATAGAAGTTCCTCTTGGTCTCACTCCTAATCAAACACGAGCTCTTAAATTAAAATCTGTTAAATTCTGCATAATTGATAAACTGTTGTACTGGAAAGATCTGTCTAGGGTTTTGTTGAGATGTCTAGATAAAGAAGAATCAAATCAGGTCATGCATCACTTTCATTCCAGCACATGTGGGGGCCATCATTATTGGAAAACCACAGCCCACAAGATCTTGAGGGCAGGGTACTATTGGCCAGTCCTTTTTGTTGATGTATTTACTTTTGTAAGGGCCTGTGACCAGTGCCAAAGATTTATAGGGAAGCAGCAGCTCAAATCCTTTCTCCTTAGGCCTATTATAGTGAATGCGCCTTTCCATCAATGGGGTCTAGATTTCATAGGAGAAATAAATCCATCTTCCAGTGGGCAGCATAAATGGATCCTAGTAGCCATAGACTACTCTACAAAATGGATAGAGGCAGTACCCACTAGGAATGCCACTCATCAGGTCATCATGAAGTTTTTATATGAGAATATCTTTAGCAGGTTTGGCTGCCTAGCAAGGTTAGTGACTGATATTGCACCAGCTTTCAAAGCCGAGGCATTGGTGAAAATGTGTGAGTCAATGGGCATTCAGCTGGTGCATTCCACATCCTATTATCCTCAAGGAAATGGCCTGGATGAGTCCTCCAACAAAATCCTAGTCAGGATCATCAGAAAACTATTAGAGAAAAATAAGAAAAGCTAGGATTCTAAGCTTAAGTTTGCTTAATGGGTTGATAGGGTAACAGACAAAAGAACTGTTGGGACTTCTCCATTCAAATTACTTTATGGTACTGAGGCCATTTTTCCTATTCAGCTCATTCTGCTAGTAGAAAAATTATTTTAGGAAGAAGAAGATGAACCAAATGATATGGTGAGGACGATGATGGAGTTAGTGGAGTTGCAACAAGTCAGGGAACAAGTGATAGGAAAATTAGAAGCCCATCAACAGAAGATAAAGGTCATGTTTGACAAAAGAGCAAAAGTAGACAACTTTCAGGTTGGAGATTGGGTCCTCAAGTGGGATGCTGTCAGATGGGACAAGGGCAAACATGGAAAGTTCGACTCTTTATGGATTGGCCCTTTTGTGATAGCTCAGGTATAGAAGAATAACACCTTCAAGTTGTAGAATCTAGAAGAGGAAGAGGTGTTTGATGGCCCAGTGAATGGGATTTTTCTAAAGCTTTACTTTATTTGAGGCTGTAAGGCCTTGTTAGTGTAAATTAGTAGTTAGTAGGTTGTTTTTTCTTACAGAATAAACTCCATGCCCAATGGAACAGTAAATGATAGTGTTAAGTTTTTAGTTGTCTTCAGGGAAAGGCATTTTGGTCTAGGGTTCTTAGGACCTCACAGGGAGGTTCCCATCCCCAAGTAGGAGCCAGATGTTATCTCCAAAAATAAATTTATTTGGATAGTATGAAGAATTCGAGTCATGTAATGAAAGATTTAAAGATGACTAACAAATTGAAGGTCTATGTTTGTGTTATGGTTGAAGAAATTGTAAATTTTAGCTTTCGGTGGCTTAGGCGGGGTTCTTAATAGCTCATTAGCCACCAAAAGGCTTTGTTTCGGTAGCTAACGGTTTAACGTAGGATAAAAGTAAACCACTGAAAGCAAGCCCGAGTGAGTAAATGGTAAAAACACTTTCAGTGGCTTAGGAAAGACTTCAGATGACTCATTAGCCACCGAAAAGTGTTGCTTTCGGTAACTTAGTGAAAAGTCCGAGAAGGGCTTTAACCGTTGAAAGCGGACAGAGAGCGACATTGGTAAAGGAACTTTCAGTGGCTTAGGAGAGACTTTTGACATCTCATTAGCCACCGAAAAGTGTTGCTTTCAGCAGCTTTGTAAACATTTCTAGAAGGACATTAACCACTGAAAGCAGGCAAAAAGGCGTTTGGGAAAAAGCACTTTTGGTGGTTTAGGCGAAAGCTCTAACATTTCATTAGCCACCTGAAGGACGGGTTTTCAGCGGTTAAAAGGGTTTTTCATGGATACCACTATCCATCGAAAGATGAGTTTCACCGCGACATGGGGTAAACAGTTTCGGTGGCATAGGCGAAAGGGATATCATTTCATTAGCCACCGAAAGCCATTGTTTTGGTGGCTAGAAGACAAACTCCTAAAGACTGTTAACCACCGAAAAGGTAAAAATGGAAACGATTAAAAATCAATCAAATCAAAACCCGTCAGCCAAGCAACGATCATTACAAAGCATGATAAACCACCGAAAGGACATGAGGCTGCATAACTGTGTGAGGGAATGAATAATAAGGTCATTATGTGAAACAAATGATGACTGAGGTGATGAAACCCTATTTCTGCCTCCACCTGTCCATAGAGCTATAGAAATCCCCAACAAGTATCCAAACTGATTTTGACATCATTGATGGGCAAGGGGTATCAAAAAGATAAACTAAAGACATCACCCTCTGACCTCAGCCTCATTCATGAAGGATATATCCCTCATAGTCAGTTCCAAATCTTCAATACACCCCATCCTCAAATTGAGCATTTCTCTCCACCAAAAAACCATCTTTGAGAAGCAGCCTGCAAAAACACTGCCATATAGAACTTAAACTTATTTTTGCAGGTACCCAGGAGTGGAATTCAGCAAGATGAAGAAGGGAGGACCTGTTCTCAGGTAGGAGTTGGGAGGTATCAGCTATTTGGAAGCACATCCAGAAGTCTGTAAACTTTTCTAGGATGCTAGCTGCTATAGGTTTTGTGAGAAGATACAAGGTTCACATCAGCAGGTGGAAAAGGCATTTGCTCTTTCATTTGATGGCTCCAAGGGATTCATAGGCAAAGAGGAATTCCACATAGATGAAACCCTAATTACTGAAGTGATTGAACTCCCTGGCACAGGAGAAAAGTGGTTCAAAACCACCATACCAAAGGATGTAGAGTTCAGGTCTTACCTAAAGCGTGAGCATAGAGGATTGGTGTGGAAGAAGAGTGTGCCATCCTCCTGGTTAGAACAGAGGTGGGGCAGCAACTGCTGAAGGCCATTGTGGTCTACATAACATGTGAAGGAATATATAACAGAGCCATGATATACCATTTTAAATTAATGAACCACTTCACAAGTAAAAGCCCACTAAATTTTCCCTTTTACTTACACAGGAGTTTGGGAAAAATGGCACACCAGGTGAAGGCTCAGCCAACCAAGATTGTTGGCAGATTGTCTCACCATGGACTTATCCAACTATTGATCCAAGAGTTACTGAGAAGGAGGAATATGGCATGGCCTTATTTCTTATTTTGGAATGGATTTGAAACAGGCCTTCATCCAGAATAAAAGGGGAAGTCTCCTGCCAAAAATTCCAGCACACCAAGTGGGAGAAGAAAGAGAAGGGTTGTATCCCCAGCAGCAGCAAAAAAGTCTCCTCCTCTTCCAAAGCTAAGAAGGTCAAAAGAAACTTGGATTTCAATGAGAAGGCCCAAGAAGTTACAACACACAGTGAGAACATCTTGAACCTACCATACTCAGACTTAGAAGAGGAACAAGAAGAAAGTGCAAACCTAGCTCTGCATATTGTAGTAGTGACTGAAGAACTACCATCCCCTACACGAAAAGAGCAAGAGGAACCAACAGAAAAGGCTTCCTCTAGCAAGCCCAAGACTCAAAAGATAAATCAGTTGCTGAGGCAAGTATATGAGATGGAAGTTTTGGTCAGAGAGGTAAAGAGAAATAATGCTACATTGACCAGTAGGAACAAGCTACTGCATAAATCTTACCTAGAGCAGAGAGAAAGGTATATTTTCTTAAAGAGACTGAATACAAGGTACCTAAAATACAACACAATATTGTATAGGATGATCAGTCTTCAGAAATTGCAGATGAAGGAGGCCAAGGTAAACCCTAGCAGCCACCTCACATTAGAAACCCTAGCTGAAGCTGCAGTTAGCCTTCAACCTCAAGAAGCTAGCCAGGCTGCTGTTAACCCTCCTAATACAGAGCCCACTGAAGAATAAAGCTGAGTAGAAAGACTTGACAGAACAATTTTGGAGGTGGCCCAAGAATTTTTGAAGAACAGGGCTTTTGGTGGCTTAGGCGGACGCTGAGGCAGTTCATTAGCCACCTAAAGCCCCACTTTCGGTAGCTAACAGTTTCGATATTCTGGCCTCTTAACCACCGAAAGCATAAAGAGGCATAATATTAAAATTTTGACACGCAGGACCAGTTTTGGGCGAACATGGATGGCTCAGGGACAAAGTCTAAAGATGAAGGACGCTGAAGAAAGAATCATGGAAGGTGTGCTTCAGTGTTAATATGACATAAAGGGAGAAAAGGCCACCAACACTTACCTGTCAAAGTGAAGCAGTGACTTAACCAGAAGAGGGCCAGTGGCAGTGATTTCCAACAGTTACCTTAGTTATCTGAAAGTTCATACAATGAACTAATTCTACAGTTAGTTAGACAAGTTGTTAATTAGGGTTTTTAACCTAATTTTGAAAAAGAAATTTATTTTGTTTATTTTTATTAAATCAGATCCAAGTTTTCAGGATCTGAGTATTTTTGTAAAGGCTATAAAGTCTAAGAATTATTTTATTGAAAGGGTTCGACTTCGGGGACTTGTAGACCATTACTATTGTCAAGCTTCTCATTTTTCTCATGACCTAATATAAGCTATTTTGTTATCATTTGTTCAGCTT
>LPNX010407559.1:6431-28830 GCA_001517045.1 Pseudotsuga menziesii | reverse complement strand
ATGTGTTATTCAGGTTATATTCAAGTTAATTAATGTCTGATAGCTGTCACCCTATTGGCATGTTGATGTGATTTGAATTATAAGTGCTTTCCTTATCATGGTTTAGCCATTTATATGTATCTGTTTTATGTATGAATCTGCCAGCATGATGATTTCTCCATCCCTGCACCATATTGTCAACCTCTGAATAGTGGTAACTAAAAGCCTTGTACCTGATTGAGTTTCATGCATGTCTTGAGAGTGGAAGGCCATTTAGGTCACATGACTTGATCCATTTTAGAAAACCCCAAAAACATTGTAAGTTACGAGGCATCCTCAAGCTGCAACCTAGAGGAGTTTCCTGGAGTGATAAAAAATTGGCGTCGTTGCCGGGGAGAGGAGACTGAAGCTCAGCTTCCTTGAGAGATGACATAGATCCATGCTTTGATGATAGACAAAGCTTGGACATTATTCTAGTTGTAATCATCTATCTAGCGACTCCATTGAAATAAGGTGGCTTCAAGAATACCAAGTACCAGAGCAAACCCTCAAGGGCCACCAGCAACACCGGTTTCAGATCCATAAGAGATTCTAAGAAGAGCTAGGGCTTCACTAAGGCAGACCAGCAGTGCTGCAAAGGAAGCTACATCAGGTATTTCAAGAAAATTTCTGCTATTATTTGTTCTGCGGAAACAATTAATTCTTAGGAATTTATAAATACATCAGAAAATTTTAGGGTTTGGGCATCTTCAAGAACTGCTGCTTATGAAGATCCAATTCCTGGTGACTCCACTGGGATAAGTTTACCACCACCTTCTCAGCTACTACCTTCCTCCACCCTTTCCATACCCATTTCCAATATGGCTGCCCCTCAATTGACCAAAATGGAAATGATCCTGGTAGCTAGGTATGCCCCCCTAAATTTGCCTAACCCTCTCTCAGCCATGCCCACTAGAGACTACCTCAAGTACATGCCTAAGTTCATAGGAGAGGGAGATTTCACAGCTGAAGAACACCTAGAGGCATTTTACAGTTATGCTGAGAAGGTTAATATAGAACAGGAAGATGTGTGGACTAGGGTTTTTGTACAAATCCTAGATGGTCAAGCTAGGAAATGGTTCAAAGAACTGTGTGCTGGATCAGTGGCAGGCATTGAAGCCTTAGATGACATCTTTCTAAAGCATTGGGGAGAGAGGAGAGACCACCTCTATTATATAACAGAGTTCAACAACTTGAAAAGAGAGAATGGGGAGTCTGTCTCCAATTTCACCAAGAGGTTCAACAATATGTACAACAATATCCCCATTGAAATCAAGCCCACTGATACCTCATCCAAGATAACTTATGCAAATGCCTTTGAATCTGATTTCTACCTGCTTCTCAGAGAAATGAGGTCTGCCTCCTCATCACTCATGCAGGATGCTGACCTAGAGGTAGAATCTAACATTGTGGGATCTTAGAAATGCATAGGAAATATAGACAAGAAGAAGCAACCAATAGACCCTATTGGGGATTCTTCATCAGAGAACAAGATTGACAAAATGACCAAACTGTTAGATAACCTGACTGTTGAAATGTCTAAGCTAGAAGACCGAGGACAAATACCTCTGAGGGGTAAAGGGCCAAGTGATTTTGTTCCTCGAAACCCTAATTGTGTCCCTTATAGAAGAGGAAACCCCCCAGTTCAGATCCTCAGAAGGGAAAGGAATCAAGGGGAAGATCAGATAATTATAGCTCCATTTCAGAATGTTGTACTAAAAGAAGAGCAAGAGTTCATTGAGGAAGAAGGAGAGGTTGAAGAACACATTCAATGCATGGAAGATGAGGTTGATTATTATTTTCTGACACAGGCAGAATTTGAGGAAGCCCTAATTGATGAGCATATCAGTGAAGAAACAATGCGTCATGCTGATGGTCAAGGGGGGTATAATCTAAGGTCCATGCTGGTTGCTCCTCTAAATAAAAATGTTGTTCCTTTCAAACAACCCACTGCACCAGCTAAAAAGGCTACTGCTTTACTAAATAAAGTGGCTGTCATTTCCAAATCATTGCAAAAACCATCACCTTTCACATTAATCGAGCTAATGAAAAATGATGCATTCAAATCTTCCATACTGAATTATCTTCAGCCAAAGATGCATATTGATACTGAATTTGTAAATCTGCAAGATGATAAGCCTGTTGTAACCCTAGGCCCTATGATCGAAGACCTAAAGGACTCATGCCCACCTTTCTATATATCCTTGAATATCCATGATAAAGTCCTTCATAATTGTCTACTAGATTCAGGAGCTTCCCATAACCTAATGCCAAAGGCTGTGATGGATGAGCTTGGTCTCAGCATTACAAATCCCTACCATGATTTATTCTCCTTTGACTCCAGAAAGGTCAAGTGCCTGGGCCTCATCAAAGACCTTGTTGTCAACCTAACTCAACTACCTTCAAAAGGCATCATGATGGACATTGTAGTGGTTGATATCCCTCCCAAATTTGGTCTCTTGCTGTCTCGATCATGGAGCAAAAGGATAGGTGGCACCCTTAAGATGGACCTTACATATGCCACAATCCCCATGTTTGGAGGGGAGACCAAGAGGATTTACAGAGAGAATAAGCTTGCCTACATCATAAGCAATGAAAGGAATTCAGTAAACCACCCCATCTATGCAGTGGACACTGATTTTGGGTCATTCATTCTGCAAATAGATGATTCTCAACAAACACTAGTCCAGCTTACTAAGCCCACCTGTCAGCAGCCCGAATAAGTGACCACAGCAGTCTGGAACATGTATTTTGATGGAGCTAGCACTTAAAGCTCAGCAAGTGCAGGTGTAGAATTGATCTCTCCATCCAAGGAAAATATTCATCTATCTTATAAGCTTGATTTTAAAACCACTAACAATATAGCAGAATATGAAGCCTTGCTGCTAGGAGTTAAAGCTGCCAAGGAGATGGGGATCATGTGCATGAGAATTTTTGGAGATGCATACCTTATTATACAGCAGGTCAACAACACTTTTCAGGAAAAAAATGTCAGACTAAAGGCCTACAGGGACGAGGTATGGAAACTCAGAGACTCCTTTATTTTTTTTGAACTATCATATATACCTTGGGCTTTGAATCACCTGGCTGATTCCCTGGCTGTCTCGGCAAGTCTGTTTAATCCTCCTTTACCTCCTCAGCTCAGCTATAATTTTGAGGTCAAGTACAGACCTTCCCTGCCAGATAATGTAAAGTTTTGGAAGGTGTTTGAGAATGATGATGAGCTTCGCAAATTCCTTCAACTAGTAGATGAATTCTCTGATGTACATATAGACCAGGAAAACCTAAACATGGATGAATCCCAACAGCTCAAGTTGAAAGATAAAGTAGCTGATCAGAATATTTTCCAATTACCCAACAATTATATACATTGGGGTTTGGTACCTCTGGAAGAACTTTTTGATCATAATGACATCCCTTTCAAGCCTGCCAAAAAGGAGCAAGACTCTGTTGTCCAAGATCAAAACATAGGTAGTCAAAGCCATCCAAAACTGATAAAATGAAAGGCAGAGAAGTGAGAAAGCAACAATTGATATTTTAAGAACCCGCACTCTGCATCCCACGTTTCGGAAGATCAACGGTCACGGAGGAACCCGCAGGATATCAACGGTGCGGAACGATTAGTGCAGAAGTGAAAATATTGAAATGACATTATGGAAAAGTCACAAACCCATGTTTCGTTATCTGGATATTGTCGAAGATCAACGGTCACAAAGAAGCTCACAGGATCTCAACGGTGCGGAATGATTGAGGCAGAAAGCTAAGTGCGGAAACACATTTTGAGAAATGTCATGGTTCGGCAATCTGCATACTGCATCCCACCTCATATATACGGTCAAGAAACAGTCCAGGATAAAGATCAACAACTCAGGATGAGTGTAGAAAGCCGACTGCAGAAAACGATTGCGGAAAGATAATAGTGTGGAAAGACATTTTGAGATCCATGGTCAGGAAAAAGACCGATCTAAAATCAACGACTCAAGAAGCCTGTAAAAGTTTGGAGTAAAGCCCGCAAGTGTTGAATAAGAGCAAAAACCCTCGATTAGAGATGAACCTGAGGAAGCCCGCAGCATGAGTAGATGGAGAAGCTCACTAGAAAAACATGAAGGCTAGAACCGAGATGAAGAAGCTCGTGGATGACTAAGGAAGAATTATGAAGGGCGTGGTTAACAATGAAAGGAATTCAGTAAACTGGCCCATCTATGCAGTAGACACTGATTTTGGGTCATTCATTCTGCAAATAGATGATTCTCAGCAAACATCAGTCCAACTTACTAAGCCCACCTGTCAATAGTCCGAAGAAGTGACCACAGCAGTCTAGAACATGTATTTTGATGGAGCTAGCACTCAAAGCTCAGTAGGTGAAGGTGTAGTATTGATCTCTCCATGCAAGAAAAATATTCATCTGTCTTATAAGCTTGATTTTAAAACCACTAACAATTTAGCAGAATATGAAACCTTGCTGCTAGGAGTTAAAGCTACCAAGGAGATGGGGATCATGTGCATGAGAATTTTTGGAGATGCAGACCTTATTATACAGCATGTCAACATCACTTTTCAAGAAAAAAATGTTAGACCAAAGGCCTACAGGGACAAGGTATGGAAACTCAGAGACTCCTTTATGTTTTTTGAAATGTCATATATACCTCGGGCTTTGAATCACCTGGCTGATTCCCTGGCTGTCTCTGTAAGTCTATTTGTTCCTCCTTTACCTCCTCAGCTCAGTTATAATGTTCAGGTCAAGTACATACCTTCCATGCCAAATACTGTAAAATTTTGGAAGGTGTTTGAGAATGATGACAAGATTAGCAAATTCCTTCAGCTAGTAGATGAATTCTCTAATATACATATAGATGAGGAAAACCTAAACATGGATGAATCCCAATAGCTCAAGTTGAAAGATAAAGTAGCTGATTAGAATATTGTCCAATTACCCAGTAATTATATACCTTGGGGTCTTGTACCTCTGGAATAACTTTTTCATCATAATGACATCCCTTTCAAGCTTGCCAAAAAGGAGCAAGACCCTGCTATTCAAGAGCAAAACATAGGTAGTCAAAGCCATCCAAAACAGATAAATCTATCGACTGAGTTGATTGTTGATCAGAGGTCCAAATTTTTCAGCATGATAAAAGATTTTGCTGATATCTTTTCCTGGGAGTATAGTGACCTAAAAACCTATGACACCAATATCATCCAGCACAGGATTCCTTTGGATAAGGACACCATCCCTTTCAAACGGAAGCTGAGATCCATCGGTCCTCTCCTACTACCTGTAATTGAAAAAGAAATCCATAAGCTCCTCAAAGCCAAAATCATAATCCCCCTCATTCCAAGTGGATTGCAAACCTAGTGGTGGTAAGGAAGAAGAATGGGGAAATTAGGTTGTGTGTGGATTTTAGAAACTTGAAAAAATGATCCAAAAAGGAAAACTATCCACTACCCAAGATGGAACACCTGTTACACAGAGTCTCAGGAGCTAGTGTCATGTCATTTCTGGATGGCTTTTCCGGATACAACCAAGTTGCTGTGCACCCTGATGACCAAGAGAAGACTGCCTTTACCACCCTCTGGGGCACTTTCATGTATGCTAAAATGCCATTTGGGCTGATGAATGCTGGGGATACTTTTTAGAGAGCCATGGACCTAGCTTTTGTAGGGTTGAAAGATAAATTTGTGCTTATATACTTGGATGACCTAACTGTTTACTCTCACATCCATCATGATCATTTGCAGCATTTTAGGAGGGTATTTCTAAAGTGCAGGAGGTTTGGAATATCACTCAACCATAAGAAGTCCTAGTTTGCACTCAGTGAGGGGAAACTCCTAGGTCACATAGTCTTAGCTGAAGGTGTAAAGATTGATCTGGTAAGAGTGGAAGCATAAACTTTGTCAGGAGGTTCATCCCTAATTTTTCTGAGCTAGTAAAGCACATAACAACCATGCTAAAAAAGGATACAGAAATAAAATGGACTGATCAGGCAAGAAGCTCTTTTGAAGACATCAAGAAGGCTATCATGGAAGCCCCAACCCTGATTAGTCTAGACTATACCAAGATTTTTTATATCTTCTCCTTTGCATCCTATGACACAATGGCATCTGTGCTGTTACAAAAAGATGATGAGGGTCTCGATCATCCGATTGCATTCTTCAGCAAAAGCTTGAGAGATGCTGAGCTGAAATATGATCCAATTGAGAAACGGGCTTATGCTCTCATAAAGTCATTGAAGACCTTCAGGATTTACATTCTCCATGAAAAATTTCTTGCATATGTCCCTTCAGCTGCTGTGAAGGATGTTTTGACTCAGCCTGACAATGATGGAAAGAGAGCTAAGTGGATTTCCAAGCTCATTGAGTTTTATATAGAAGTGAAGCCCACTAAGCTAGTAAAGGGACTATGTGTTTCCAAACTCATGGCTAAAGAAAACTGTGAACTAATGGGGATGAAATTCACTTATGTCAATTCAGCAAAATGGCAAACTGTAGTAGCAGCAGAGGGAGTTCAAGATCAGAATGACATTCAACTAGTGGCTGAAAACCTATCCTCATGTGAGTGGTACTCAGGTATTATTCATTTTCTGCAGAAATTAGAAGTTCCTCCTAGTCTCACTCCTAATCAAGCACGAGCTCTTAAATTAAAATCTGTTAAATTCTGCATAATTGATAAACTGCTCTACTGGAAAGATCTATCTAGGGTTTTATTGAGATGTCTAGATAAAGAAGAATCAGATTAGGTCATGCATCACTTTCATTCCAGCACATGTGGGGGCCATCATTATTGGAAAACCACATCCTAAAAGATCCTGAGGGAAGGGTACTATTGGCCAGTCCTTTTTGCTGATGTATGTACTTTTGTAAGGGCCTGTGACCAGTGCCAAAGATTTATAGGGAAGCAACAGCTCAAACCCTTGCCCCTTAGGCCTATTATAGTGAATGGGCCTTTCCAGCAATGGGGTCTGGATTTCATAGGAGAAATAAATCCATCTTCCAGTGGGCAGCATAAATGGATCCTAGTAGCCACAGACTACTTTACCAAATGGATAGAGGCAGTAACCACCAGGAATGCCACTCATTAGGTCATCATGAAGTTTTTATATGAGAATATCTTTAGTAGTTTTGGCTTCCCAGCAAGGTTAGTGACTGATAATGCACCAGCTTTCAAAGTCGTGGCATTGGTGAAAATTTGTGAGTCAATGGGCATTCAGCTGGTGCATTCCACATCCTATTATCCTCAAGGCAATGGCATGGCTGAGTCCTCCAACAAAAGCCTAGTCAAGATCATCAGAAAACTAATAGAGACAAATCATAAAAGCTGGGATTCTAAGCTTAAGTTTGTTGTTTGGGCTGATAGGGTAACAGACAAAAGATCTATTGGGACTTCTCCATTCAAAATAGTTTATGGTACTGAGGCCATTTTTCCTATTTAGCTCATTCTTGCATTAGCAAAATTCTTTCAGGAAGAAGAAGATGAACCAAATGATATGGTGAGGAGGATGATGGAGTTGGTGGAGTTGCAGCAAGTCAAGGAACAAGTGATAGGAAAATTAGAATCCCATCAACAGAAGATAAAGGTCATGTTTGACAAAAGAGCAAAAGTAGACAACTTTCAGGTTGGAGATTGGGTCCTCAAGTGGGATGCTATTAGATAGGACAAGGGAAAACATGGAAAGTTCGACTCTTTATGGATTGGCCCTTTTGTGGAAGCTCAGGTACAGAATAATAACACCTTCAAATTGCAGAATCTAGAAGAGGAAGAGGTGTTTGATGGCCCAGTGAATGGGTGTTTTCTAAAGCTTTACTTTATTTGAGGCTGTAAGGCCTTGTTATTGTAAATTAGTAGTTAGTAGGTTGTTTTTGCTTACAGAATAAACTACATGCCCAATGGAACAGTAAATGATAGTGTTAAGTTTTTAGTTGTCTTCAGGGAAAGGCATTTTGGTCTAGGGTTCTTGGGACCTCACAGGGAGGTTCCCATCCCCAAGTAGGAGCCAGATGTTATCTCCCAAAATAAATTTATTTGGATAGTATGAAGAATTCAAGTCATGTAATGAAAGATTTAAAGATGACTAATGAATTGAAGGTCTCTGTTTGTGCTATAGTTGAAGAAATTGTAAATTTTAGCTTTCGATGGCTTAGGCGGGGTTCTTAATAGCTCATTAGCCACCGAAAGGCTTTGTTTCAGTAGCTAATGGTTTAACGCAGGATAAAAGTAAACCACCGAAAGCAGGCACGAGCGAGTAAATGGTAAAAACACTTTCGGTGGCTTAGGCGAGACTTCAGACGACTCATTAGCCACCGAAAAGTGTTGCTTTCGGTAGCTTCGTGAAAATTCCAAGAAGGGTTTTAACCACTGAAAGTGGACAGAGAGCGACATTGGTAAAGACACTTTCGGTGGCTTAGGCGAGACTTCTGACATCTCATTAGCCACTAAAAAGTGTCGCTTTCGGCATCTTAGTAAACTTTTCCATAAGGGCGTTAACCGTCGAAAGCAAGAAAAAAGGTGTCAAGGGAAAAAATGCTTTCGGTGGCTAAGGCGAAAGCTCTGACATTTCATTAGCCACCGGAAGGATGGGTTTTCGACAGTTAAAAGGGTTTTTCGGGGATACCACTATCCGATTAAAAGGGTTTTTCAGGGATATCATTTCATTAGCCACCGTAAGCCATCGTTTCGGCGGATAGCAGACAAACTCCTAAAGACTGTTAACCACCGAGAAGGTAAAAATGGAAATGGTTAAAAATCGGTCAAATCAGACCCCGTCTGCCAAGCAATGATCATTACAAAGCGTGATAAACCACTGAAAGGACATGAGGTTGCATAACTGTGTGAGGGAATGACCACTAAGGTCGTTATGTGAAACTGAAGATGACTGAGGTGATGAAACCCTCTTTCTTCCTCCACCTGTCCACATAGCTGCAGAAAGGCCCAACGAGTATCTAGACTGATTTTGACATCATTGATGGGCAAGGGGTCTCGAAAATATAAACTGAAGACATCACCCTCTGACCTCAGCCTCATTCATGAAGGATAAATCCCTCATAATCAGTGTGAAATATTCAGTACACCCCACCCTCGAATTGAGCATTTCTCTCCACCATAAAACCATCTCTTAGAAGCAGCCTGCTAAAACACTGTCATACGAAACTTAAACTTATTTTTGTAGGTACCCAAGAGTGGCATTCAGCAAGATGAAGAAGGGAGGACCTATTCTCAAGCAGGAGTTGGGAGATATCAGCTATTTGGAATCACAGCCAGAAGTCTGTAAACTTTTTCAAGATGTTGGCTGCTATAGGTTTTGTGAGAAGATACAAGGTTCAAATCAGCAGGTGCCAGAGGCATTTGTTCTCTCATTTGATGGCTCCAAGGGAGTCATAGGCAAAGAGGAATTCCACATAGATGAAACCCTAATTACTGAAGTGACTGAACTCCCTGGCACAGGAGAAAAGTGGTTCAAAACCACCATACCAAGGTATGTAGAGTACAGGTCTTACCTAAAGCATGAGCATAGAGGATTGGTGTGGAAGAAGAGTGTGCCATCCTCCTGGTTAGAAGAGAGGTGGGGCAGCAACTGCTGAAGGCCATTGTGGTCTACATAACATGTGAAGGAATATATAACAGAGCCATGATCTACCATTTTAAAATAATGGACCACTTCACAGGTAAAAGCCCACTAAATTTTCCCTTTTACTTACACAGGAGTTTCGGAAAAATGGCACACCAGGTGAAGGCTCAGCCAACCAAGATTGCTAGTAGACTGTCTCACCATGGCCTTATCGAAATATTGATCCAAAAGTTGCCGAGAAGGAGGAATATGGCATGGCCTTATTTCTTATTTTGGAATGGATTTGAAACAGGCCTTCAGCCAGAAGAAAAGGGGAAGTCTCCTACCAAAAAGTCCAGCACACCAAGGAGTGGGAGAAGAAAGAGAAGGGCTATATCCCCAACAGCAGCAGAACAACCTCACTCCTCTTCCAAAGCCAAGAAGTTCAAAAGAAACTTGAATTTCAGTGAGAAGGCCCAAGAAGTTACAACACATAGTGAGAACATCTTGAACCTACCATACTCACACTCAGAAGAGGAACAAGCCTGAAAGTGTAGACCTAGCTCAGAAATTGAATATTCCTTTCACATTAATCGAGCTAATGAAAAATGATGCATTCAAATCTTCCATACTGAATTCTCTTCAGCCAAAGATGCATATTGATACTAACTTTGTAAATTTGCAAGATGATAAGCATGTTGTAACCCTAGGCCCTATGATCGAAGACCTAAAGGACTCATTCCCACCTTTCTATATATCCTTGAATATCCATGATAAAGTCCTTCATAACTGTCTGTTGGATTTAGGAGCTTCCCATAACCTAATGCTAAAGGCTATGATGGATGAGCTTGGTCTCAGCATTACAAAGCCCTACCATGATTTATCCTCCTTTGACTCAAGAAAGTTCAAGTGCCTGGGCCTCATCAAAGACCTTGTTATGAACCTAACTCAGCTACCTTAAAAAAGCATCATGATGGACATTGTAGTGCCTGATATCCCTCCCAAATTTGGTTTCTTGCTATCTCGATCATGGAACAAAAGGCTAGGTGGCACCCTTCAGATGGACCTTACGTAACCCACAATCCCCATGTTTGGATGGGAGACCAAGAGGCTTTACAGAGAGAATCAGCTTGCCTACATCATAAGTAATGAAAGGAATTCAGTAAACCACCCCATCTATGCAGTAGACACTGATTTTGGGTCATGCATTCTGCAAATAGATGATTCTTAGCAAACATCAGTCCAACTTACTAATCCCACCTGTCAGCAGCCCAAAGAAGTGACCACAGCAGTCTAGAACATGTATTTTGATGGAGCTAGCACTCAAATCTCAACAGGTGGAGGTGTAGTATTGATCTCTCCATCCAAAGAAAATATTCATCTGTCTTATAATATTGATTTTAAAACCACTAACAATATAGCAGAATATGAAGCCTTGCTGCTAGGAGTTAAAGCTGCCAAGGAGATGGGGATCATGTGCATTAGAATTTTGGGAGATGCAGACCTTATTATACAGTAGGTCAATAACACTTTTCAGGCAAAAAATGCCAGACTAAAAGCCTATAGGGACGAGGTATGGAAACTCAGAGACTCCTTTATGTTTTTTGAACTGTCATATATACCTCGGGCTTTGAATCACCTAGCTAATTCCCTGGCTGTCTCTGCAAGTCTATTTGTTCCTCCTTTACCTCCTCAGCTCAGCTATAATGTTCAAGTCAAGTATAGACCTTCCTTGGCAGATAATGTAAAATTTTGGAAGGTGTTTGAAAATGATGACGAGCTTAGCAAATTCCTTCAACTAGTAGATGAATTCTCTGATGTACATATAGATCAGGAAAACCTAAACATGGATGAATCCCAACAGCTCAAGTTGAAAGATAAAGTAGCTTATCAGAATATTGTCCAATTACCCAGCAATTATATACCTTGGGGTCTGGTACTTCTGGAAGAAATTTTTGATCATAGTGCATCCCTTTCAAGCCTTCCAAAAAGGAGCAAGACCCTGCTGTCCAAGATCAAAACATAGGTAGTTAAAGCCATCCAAAACTGATAAAACAGAAGGCAGAGAAGTGAGAAAGCAACATTTGAGCTTTTAAGAACCCGCACTCTGCATCCCATGTTTCGGAAGATCAACAGTCACGAAGGAACCCACAGGAGATCAACGGTGCGGAACGAATAGTGCAGAATTGAAAATCTCGAAATGACATTATGGAAAAGTCACAAACCTATGTTCCGCTATCTGGATATTATCGAAGATCAACGGTCACAAAGAAGCTTGCAGGAGCTAAACGGTGTGGAACAATTGAGGCAGAAAGCTAAGTGCGAAAACACATTTTGAGAAATGTCATGGTTTGGAAATCTGCATACCGCATCCCATCTCATATATACAGTCAGGAAACAATCTGGGATAAAGATCAACAACTCAGGATGAGTGCGGAAATCCGACTACGGAAAATGATTGCGGAAAGATAATAGTGTGGAAAGACATTTTGAGATGCATGGTCAAGAAAAAGACCGATCTAAAATCAACGGCTCAAGAAGCCTGTAAAAGTTTGGAGTAAATCCTGCAAGTGTTGAATAAGAGGAAAAACCCTCGATCAGAGATGAACCTGAGGAAGCCCGCAGTATGAGTAGATGGAGAAGCTCGCTGGGAAAACATGAAGGCTAGAACACAGATGAAGAAGCTCATGGATGACTAAGGAAGAATTATGAAGGGTGTGGTTAAAAAAGTTACGATGGTTATGACTAACAAAAGGCACATAAATAGAGTTAGAGTATTGTAAGGGCATGACTGTTTGAAAATGTATGTTGTTGTATTGATGTTTGAGAAGAATATATAAACAATATCTTGAAAAGGAAGTTGTGTGCTTCTCGGGGGTATTTGTGGGTGAATAATGAATATCTAAAGAAGAAGACCAGTAGTCAGAGAATGCAAAGTGTATCTCTGCAACGCAGACCCGTGTAGTAGCAAGACAGTAGACCAAGTGAAGAAAGCCAGAGACTGAGTTTGAAGAAGGTATAGGAAGTTTAATAATATCAAAAAAGGGTGGCAAGGTGGTGCTAGGGTAGGCTACATGACTACAAGGAGGCCTTAGCCTCCTTTAAGTAGTGGCTAGAGAATCGAGGTATTGGTGTATCCTTGTCTGTAGGTGCAGGAGGGTATTGGTGTATCCTTATCTGTAGGTGCAGATAAAAACCAGGGTGTGGGTGCATCCTTCAGTAGTGGCTGAGAAACTTGGGGATTGTGGTCTCCAGCAAGTGGGTGATTGCAAATAACTATTGTATATTGTAAAAACAAAGTTTTGCAGATAATAAAAACGTGTTTGTGGTTTACCTTATTAGGGTTCCACGATAAAATCTGTATCCTGTGTATCTTGTTGATTCAATTTTTTTATTAAAGTTTAATGAGTGGTTTAAATGGTAAAAAATAAACAATATTGATTCACCCCCCCTATTAGTATTGACCAGCTATCAACAATTGGTATCAGAGCAGGATCCTTCACTAACAGTTTAACCACTAGAAGGAAGATCCTATTAAAAACCACTATGGATCAACAAGAAGAGATTTACACAGAAAATGGATCTCCAGTACTTGGAAAAGAAGAATACATATTTTGGAGTACAAGAATGGAAAGTTATTTGAAGCCATTGGAACTTGGTGTATGGAATGCAGTAATCTCTGATTACATCCCACCAAAAAGAATAAGGACTCCAACTAAGGCCATATTAGATGGATTACCTCAATCTATTAGAAGGAAGATTGGACCATGTGTCTCAGCCAAGGAACTCTGGGTCAAATTGGAAAAGCTTCATTCAAATGAAGAGATGGCACAATCAAACCTTGCTATGTGCAAGTATGATAGTGAATATATAACTGAAGATGAAGAAAATATATTCATAGGGACAATAACTCAAACTTTAGAAGGTAATTGAGATGTGGAAAGAGAGGTAAACTTAGAAACAAAAATCATAAGTGCCTTCGGAGAATTGGCAAAAAGCAGGAGGGAGAACAAGTCTTTGGAAGAAAAAATTTCAAAATATCAAGAAGAGAAGAAGTCAAATGAAGAGGACGTCAAGACCCTCCGAGAATAAATCTACATTGCAAGACAACAAATGATGGCTAGCATGGAAGAGGCTGAGAGCCTAAAAAAGGAAGTTTCTAACTTCAAGAAAGAAATAAAGATGCTGGAAGACCACATGGAAGAGGACGAGAGATTAAGACAAGGAGTTTCTAATCTCAAAAAGGAGATAAAGAAGCTAGAAAACCAGCAGACCATTAATGAGAGGATCAAGGACAAAATACAGAAAACTAAAAATTGGAAGAAGAAGGTATTTTGCTTAGGAAGACGCTTGATGACGAAACTATTAAAAAGTTTGAGAACAGTTCAAAGATCTTAGATGAAATCTTGAGGAGCCAGAAACCATCAAATGATAAAACTGGTTTAGGGCATGACAATGAAATAAAGTCAGATTGTTCCTCCCTCACTAACCAAGAAAGAAATAATAGAAGAGGTTGTGCTAATGTACTAAAAATTCCAATTAAGAATAATCAGAATTTTCCCCCCTCATCTCATTATAATGACAGAACTAGAATGATACTTAAAAGACTAAGCACAAGCATGGCCCAACAAATCTTTCTTGGCCATTGTTATACATGTCATAATTTTGGACATATGGATAGATAATGTAAGCTAAGGAATAATTCTTCAATAAAAATCCAAGAACAAAGGAAGGGTTGGACGAGGATGGAAGTTGTGAAGAAGAAAGGCCAAAGATCCCTAAAAAATGAAGGAATTTTCTATGGCTATTGTTACTACTGTCACAAATTTGGCCACAAGGTTGTTGAGTGCAGAATCAAGGGAAAATATCTAAGGAATCCAAGAAACAAACAAGGTCAGTAAGCATGGTACCTCATGGAAATATGTGGAGAAGAAAGGCAGACTCCAAAGATGAAGAAGAAACAAATATTTCAAACATCAAAGAAGTTTCCTAAGATGATGTTAAGCATAATGGTGTCGTAGACAAGAATACCATCCATTATAATGGAAAGCATGATGAAGATATTGAAGAAGAAGTTAGTGATGGTGGTGGAGCTGAAGTTGAATGTATGTTCTAATACTCTCATGAGCATTAGAAGGGATCATAAACTCGGGGGGAGTTAATATCAGAAAATTGCAATTAATACTTGAAAAATGTCTTTTGGTAAGAAGAGAAGAATGTTCTGAAGTTGCACCAAAACAAGAAGAGTAGAGGTGAAAAATTGGTATCAGCTATCACAATTGGATTTGATCTCATCTTTGAAGAAGGAATGTCTTTAGGAGAATCACTATGATAGGGGGAGTCTATGACCTCATCATCCAAGGTTCCTACTCAAAGAATCACTACAAGAAGGATGTTAATGAGGTTCTGCAGCTAATGAAGATATAAATGCACAGGCTTAAGGAATTTTGGTAAAGGCGAAGACAAGTTAACTTACAGGAAAAATAGACCATTAGATGGGTAGAGGCAGATAAATCTATGGTCTTGAAAGATTATGTTGTTTTAACATATGAGGAGAAATAAATTTATCATATCCGCGGAATTACTTGGAGCCTACAGATTTCAACGGTGCAGATCCAGGGAAGAATAGATCTACAGTGGAAAATAATATCGTTAGTTAAACTTGCACAGAGAAATTCAGAATGGATATTTGCAGAATTAGGAAAGGACCATATATTCTAACAGTCCAAATGAAAGCATGGTTTAGATCAATGGCCGTGAGCCATTTCGCTGGGTAAAATATCACGGAGAAAGAAAATCCCGACGGGCGCGATATTTAATGAAATCTGCCCTATGATATTTGAGGTCCACCGTCGATCTAGATCGTATGGTCCTTCAATCATTTCACTGACGAACTAGCAAGTAAGTTAATTGTTGGAGATGGGAGCGAAATATGAATGAAATCCAATTCACTAAAGGTTTGAAGTCTGCTCGTTATTGAAGCGCTGCCTGTGGGACCATTGGCTAGGTGAGGTTAATTTAGCAGTTCTACCAAATTTAGAACCGAACTAAATCTAGTGACAGTCCATCTAAAAACCGTTATCTCAGACGAAGGATTATGTGAGGACTTCTTGAGAAGAGCAAGTTACATAATACAGTTAAAAAAAAGAAAAGAAAAGGGGAGAACAATGTGTGGAAGAAAATGTCGAGTGTAAACTCTGTCACAAAAATATTGGCAAAGGAGAGGAAGTACAGTGACATGGGGAGTCTATGTATCTATAATTTAAGTTATCATCCAAGAGCATGTTGCAAAGGAAATGTTAAATGACAATACATGGATTAAATAACCAAGTTCAGTTAAACAAAGGGGACCTATGATGACAAGGGGAATTGTCAGAAAGAAGAAAGACATGAAATCCTATATCAAAATAGGTACTGTATTGGTATAACATGTTATCCCTTGTCATTGTTGTCAAAGGGCGAGAAGGTTTAGGTGTTTCCATCAATGCCAAAGGGGGATATTGTGTCCAATATGGATTATAGTTTTCATTGATGTCAAAGTAGTTCATGAATGACAAAGGATAAGCAAAGGACATGATGGCAGAGTGAACTCGGTGTTAAATGATAATACATGGATTAAATAACCAAGTTCAGTTAAACAAAGGGGAGCTATGATGACAAGGGGAATTGTCAGAAAGAAGAAAGACATGAAATCTTATATCAAAATAGGTACTGTATTGGTATAACAGAATATCCTTTGTCATTTTTGTCAAAGGGGGAGAAGGTTTAGGTGTTTCCATCAATGCCAAAGGGGGATATTGTTGCCAATATGGATTATAGTTGTCATTGATGTCAAAATAGTTCATGAATGAAAATGGATAAGCAAAGGACATGATGGCAGAGTGAACTTGGTGAAAGACAAAGGAAAGACAAAAGGTGAACTCAATATAAGTCAAAGGAAATAAAATGGTAGTGGTGACATAGAATAACTGATGGAAAATTGCTAAGAGACATTGCCGATGATGACAAAGCAGATGATGTGACATCATTATGGAGAAATATTACAATTGGTGAAAATCAGGAAATTGACTAAGTATGGATAAATAGTCGAAACTAGTCTAAGAGGGTTTAAAGAGAATGACCGCCCTAAATCACGGGTTAGAATAAATTCCCACGGCACATAGGTGTCTTGTAGACTTATGTTTTCTCTACCTGACCATGTCTTCATATTGTCTTGGAAGTAGATGAGGAAGAATTTATGGATCTACAAAAAAAAATGTTTTAGGCAGATTGGATTAGACTAAGAAATTTGTCTAAGTGTCATAACAAAAGGTTGGAAGACTATTTTCAAATGTCTTCCAGAAGATGTGTGTGTGTCAGTAAGATCTAAAGATGACATGATCCTGCTCCCTGGTGAAATGGATATTCAGCCATGAAATTAGATTCTCATTTGGTTCTTACACGAGCGAAATATCAATATGCCAAAACAAGAGAAAAATGTTAGTTTGCATTCTGAGAATAAAATTGGCTAAGTGTTAAAGCAAAATAAATCGTGCAAATCCACAAAGTCATGGTGAGATCTGCATTCAATCTAAAATTGATGGTCAGGAAGCATCCCGTACGAGATCCGACGGTCAAGGATCAGTTTCGCAAAGGATAGGCAAAAAATGTGAAGTTCCGCAAAAGAGTATAGATCAACGGTCAAGATATATCCTGCAACAGATCGACGGTGTGGAAAAATCATTGTGGGGAAGCCATTACGGAAACATAAAAGTGGATAGGAGATAAGTTCCGCAAAAGATCAAGATTGAATGGCTGAGAATAGATCCGCAAGAAGATCGACGGCAGAGAGTGATTTCCTCACAAAGAAAAGCAGAAGGCGCATAATCGCGAAAATACTGTCGGAAATGTCACAGTTCTGCATTCTGCACCCCGCAATCTGGAAGATAGACGGTTTGAAAGACATTCACGAAATATCGACGGTGTGGAAAGGTTAGTGCAGAAAACAAAAGGCAGAGAAGTGTGAAAGCAATGTTTTAGATTTTGAGAACCTGCACTCCACATTTTGGAAGATCAACGGTCATGAAGGAGCCCGCAGGAGATCAACAGTGCAAAATGATTCGGGCAGAAAGATTAGTACGGAAGTGAAAATATCGAAATGACATTATGGGAAAGTCACAAACCCGCGTTCTGCATCTTATCGAAGATCAACAGTCACAAAGAAGCCCACAAGAGATCATTGGTGCAGAATGATTGAGGCGGAAAGTTAAGTTCAGAAAGACATTTTGAGAAATGTCATGGTTACGCAATCCACATACCGCATCCCATTCAGATCTACAGTCAGAAAACAATCCGGGATAAAGATCAACGGCTCGGGATGAGTACGGAAAGACAACTGCGAAAAGCTAATAGTGTGGAAAGACATTTTGAGATCTACGGTCAGGAAAAGTCCTGATCTAAAATCAACGGCTCAGTAAGCCTGTAAAAGTTTGGAGTAAAGTCTGTAAGTGTTGAATAAGAGGAGAAACCCACAATCAGAGATGAAGCTAAGGAAGCCCACAACATGAATAGATGGAGAAGCTCGCTGGAAAAACATGAAGGCTATCACGTAGATGAAGAAGCCCATGGATGACCAGGGAAGAATTATGAAGGGCATGGTTAACCAAGTTACGGTGGTTATGACTAACAAAAGGCACATAAATAGAGTTAGAGTATTGTGAGCATGTGACTGTTTGTAAAGGTATGGTGTTGTATTGATGTTTGAGAAGTATATATAAACATCATATTGAAAAGGAAGTTGTGTGTCTCTGGGGGTCTCTGTGGGTGAATAATTAATATCTAAAGAAGAATACCAGTAGTCAGAGAATGCAAAGTGTATCTCTGCAATCCAGACCTGTGTAGCAGCAAGACAGTAGACCAAGTCAAGAAAGCCAGAGACAGAGTTTGAAGAAGTTCTAGGAAGTTTAATAATATCAAATAAGGGTGGCAGGGTGGTGCTAGGGCAGGCTACATTCCTGCAAGGAGGCCTTAGCCTCCTTCCAGTAGTGGCTGGAGAATCAGGGTATTGCCGATGTATCCTTGTCTGTAGGTGCAGGAAGCAATGAGGGTATTGGTGTATCCTTGTCTGTAGGTGCAGACAGAAACCAAGGTGTGGGTGCATCCTTCAGCAGTGGCTGAGAAACTTGGGGATTGTGGTCTCCAACAAGTGGGTGCTTACAATTAAGTATTGTATATTGTAAAAACAAAGTTTTGGAGATAATATTAGAAATGTGTTGGTGGTTTACCTTATTAGGGTTCCACGATCAAATCTGTATTCTGTGTATCTTGTTGATTCAATGTTTTGATTAAAGTTTAATAAGTGGTTTAAATGGTAAAAAATCAACAATATTGATTCACCTCGCCCTCTCTCAGTATTGACCAGATATCAACATGGGCATCAATGGATGTGTTTTAGAGCTCGAGGGAGATGAAGGATAGGCATATTTGGAGGAGAGCAGTTTTCAGACTGGTGATAGAAAACATTTAAAAATTAATTCTAGGTTTGAGTATGAATGCAACTTATAAGTATGACTGTATACTAGAAGAAGGTTGCTTTGTTTTAATATAAGCTTTTATAATGTCTTGTTTTTGTTTACTGCTTCTTGGTCAATTTGTAAGAAGGTATAGCTTCCATAGAGTAGCGTTCTTTCGAGATAGCTACAAATACGAGAAAGATGAGCAAGGATTTTTGGATGTTTCCCTCCTGTGGGAGCAATATATTTTATGTGTGTTGTAACCTCGTTTCACCCTTTTTTTAATACAAAATTTCTCAACCGTTTCTGTAAAATAAAAAAAACATGGATGCAAGTGTCTTACTCCTTGAGAGATTAAGGGACGACATCTATATTGTTTATAGGCTTGTTGTTTAAAGTTCATAATATGTTCAAGTCTCTATCTAAATATGTTTTTTAATACATAATATAATGGGATTAAGAGGAATTTGGTTTTGTTTTGTTATATTTGTTGATGTTTATAAGATTTCACAAAAGGGAATATACAAAGGACACTTTATGGTCTATTTTTTTCAATATGAAAGTATGGTTTTATGGGAGTAGCATAAGAAAGAGGAGATACATAACATAATTATTTTACTAAGAAATGTTATTCTTGGCAGTATCATGCTTTGTGCACATGAGAAATGTGATTTCGACCCTCTCCTTCCATATAAATTGTGGTTTGATCTTTTAATTTTTTTATCTATTTATTATTATCCCTTTTTATCTGGTTCCCTAATATAAATGGTCCTTATACTAGAATTTTTGTAGCCACATTTACAAAATCAATTACTTCATGCTTATATTACTTTCCTATCTATTATCAGTTATCATACGAGCTAACCTATTGTTTGATATGCCTTAGGAAGGATTTTCTCCATCGACACAAGCAATGTTGAGCCCATAATCTTCACATTGGAAAATATTATTTATCATAGTGATAGTAACAACAATGTAGCAATGTATTTACTCATATTGATCACCTTTTGTGCCTTAACATGGTTATTCAAGTGACAATTTTCAATTTTGGTTTAGTTTCACCTCCTAGGATCCATGTTGGATTAGTTAGCAAGGCTAAATTAACAGATAAACTTTTCACAAGGTCAATGGAGGCGACGGAGTGGTAAGGTCGTACTCGTAATGAAAGACAAGTCTTGTTCTCAAACCCGAGTGAGGGTGTGGCTCGCTGTGAGGAAAGCTAAGTAGGTCCAAGCCCACCTACCTTTTGTCAAGTTCTGGTAGAGAAAACAGTCAAGACAGGTTTCGTTCTGCAAGGCGGCCTAAGATCAAAACCAGTTGCTCCTGGCAGGCGACATCTAAATCCAACCATGCTAAGGGTTGGTGTGGCCAAGGCTAGGTGCGATCCCCATGTGATTTTGACGGCTTAGGTTCCCCTAGGTTGTGGTTTCTTAGACCAAAGGCTTACCCAACAAGTCAAGGGTCATTGCAGCAAAAAAAAGATAAGCTTTTCACATTTTTTTAATCTTTCTCATGAATCGAAAAACTCATCCTAGGTGATTGTTATAGTCAAGATACTCAATTAAAACTCCTTGTTGGCATGCATTTTGACTAAACATATCCCTCTTTATAGATTTTAATGTTATATCTCTAGTAATTAAAAAACGTCAACAAATTTTCAAATCAAGCATGTTCTTAATTGCATCATGTGATACTGAAGGAGTGATTTTTCTTGTCAATTGGGTGTAGTTCTACTGGTTGGGAGGAAAATTTATCTTCCTTTCAACCGAGTTAGAATCCCTCTTTGCAATATATATGCTCCTAGTGAACCAATTGTTAGTGAGCTATATATGGTCTATTCACAAGTTATTGATATTGCATTATGCCTTGAAGAATCTAGGGTTTACCTTGTGTACCATATTTAGAATGAGGGAGAAGTGCCCAAGAGGTTTCCCCTAGGATATATTACCTAGAAAAAAAGATGGATTTTTGGACAAACAATTTTATGTCTTGCACAAATTGTACATGTTTCATTAAAAAGGGCCATGTGACACAAATTTAAAGAATAATAAATACACTAATGTAAAAACATGTACCTAAATGCTCCATATAATATAAATCCAAATCAAGATAAAATATTATACATATTAGCCTTCAAACGACATTCCCATAAAATATCACCATACAATCCCAAAAAAACCATAATACAATCCCATATACAACCATAATAAACATTTCCAAATAATAGTCTTAACTGATCAACCAAAACTAGAGCTCACAAAGGAGAATCAACTACAATACATATATCATCATGACACCACATCTAAGCGACAAAAGTAAACCTAAATGTTCATGTTTAACCACATAACCTATCAAAACTTGTAGGAACTAAGAAAAAAAAAAGATAATCATATTTAGAAGACTAGCCATCCTCAAAATCTTAGATATACCATTGACCTACATCTAGCAAGAAACCAACCTTGAATAATTTTCCCTCCAATTCGTTATGTTTCTAATAATATGTTATAGATCATACACTAGTACAAAAGCGCAGATTTTTCCACAGAGGTTTTCCACGTTTCATACTTTTTGGTGTAAAATCGGAAGCAACAGGAATGGGCCGTCGTTGTATCGACGCCTAGCCGTCGCTGTATCGATGTAAAGAATCTTAGCCGTCGTTGTATCGACGCCTACTGCCTTCAACGTCGCTGTATCCACGAAGATCCGTCGCTATAGCGACGACATTGTCAAGTTGACTTAGTTGAGTGAGATTTTTTTGGCTTAGGGCGCAAAAGTCAATGTTTTCCGTCGCTATAGCGACATCTAAGAGTTCTATAAAAACGAAGACCTTAACGAGATTTTCTTCACACTTGCCATTGTTGCAGCACTGTTTTCGGGTGATTGTTGGAGCTGTTTATTATTTCCGTCTCCTACTGGTGAACAATCCATTTCTAGATCTACATAGTTTGGATTTTAAACGTGCAAGGTTAGTTTGTGTTTTCAAATGAATTCGCTTGAAATATTTTGCTTTTTTTGTAGCTTATGTGTCCTCTTTAAAGGTTTCATGCCTTCTGCTGGAATTTGTTTAAGACAACATACATGTAAAAAGGGATTCAATTTTATTTTTATATGGAAAGTTCAAACGCCCAAAGATCTAAAAACCCTCACAAAATTTGAATACATGCACCACAAAATTTGAGCAACACAGTTTAAAAACTAGTAAGAAATATTCACTTATTTTACCATTTTGGGATTACTAGAATTGAAGGTATAAGTTTCATTTTCAAAGTGATTGAAAAAGGATCCGATTTTGGGGTTGGAACATGTAACAACTCCAAAGGTTGTGAGGTATGGCTCATTGGCTATGGAGCT
>LPNX010407507.1:0-93945 GCA_001517045.1 Pseudotsuga menziesii | reverse complement strand
CTCAATTTGTTCCTTGATCCAGAAATAAGTAATCCTCAAGCCATCCTGTCAAAACCCAAAGTAAACAAATGAGACTCAAAATCTTTCCTGCAACGCACAAGTGCTATCGTGCTGCTTGAGTTTAACAATCTAAAAATCTACTTCCTTGAAGAGGTCTAGAACCTTCCCACCATCCCCCAATCATAAAAAGTTTCCGATTCACCCAGAGGCATTGACAGAAGAGGGGTACCGAGCATATGATGTTCACCTCACCTCACCTATATCGGCAGAAATTGATGAGGGCGCTGAAGAACTTGATGGTACGCTGGGGATTGGGCCTGAAAATATCCTTCGAAGAGAAATCGTGGGCTCCAGCCGCCTGCATTATCTTCTGAATTTTGGAAATAGAATTGACAATGGCCGCAGATTCTCGATGCAAGTCCTGGTCTTCCAGCACCTCCAAGCCGCAGAAGACCGGCAGCTCCGTCTTGTTCCTGCAGGTAGAGAAGAAGCATAAACCCTAAACCTTAAAACCCGCTCTCATTCTCGCGAAGTCAAGTCCAAACAGGCAGATGCATACTACATACCATTTCATGGACTACTTGCGCGCTGGCCCGGGAAAATCGTTAGCTCAACACCCTGAGCTGAGCAGATGTTGCAGGTCGAATCCGGCATTACAAATCCTAGTAAGCGGATGTTTTCTGAATGCTGCGGGGATCTGGTCGTAATCCTTCCTCATGTATTGTTGGGTTATAACTTTTGCAACACGTAACCGTAAAACCCGTGCCCACACCCAGAACGAGAACACAGCGGGTAAACCAAAAAACCAGCAGGCAAACGCAAAACACGCGTCCACATCTCATTGGTTCTATAGACGAAATTGAACAGTGGTTTTCCGAACTTCTTCGGAGAAAAACGCCTAACGGCGTAAATATATTATTTAATAAGAAAAATGAAAACTATCACACAAAAGTTTAATTAAAATCCAAATAATTAGAAGTAAAAAAAAAACTAATTGCAAGTCAACGATAAACTCATGACTCTAATACGGTGGCCTTCGTGAGGCACTCATAAACTTGGTCACAATTCTCCCAGATTTCTTTTAATGCGTCCATGATCTCCAATCTTAAAATCCATATTTTAAATTAAAATTTAATAATGAGTTGATTCCTTTAATGGCGATTGAAGTTCCTTTTAGAATGACCTTGGATGCGGTTGCTTTTGTTTTGTTATATTTTTTTTAAACATGTTGGATGTAATAATGGGTAAAACTAATAAAAGCCGTTGGATCTCAGTACTGCCACCGCAGCATTTATTACTCTACTACATGTTGAATATTGTTCACCTCAATAATGAACTTCCCTCCCATGTACCACAACATTTATTACTCTACTACATGTTGAATATTGTTCACCTCAATAATAAACCTCCCTCACATCCCTCCCATCTGTTGCAAGAATCCATCTACTTTTTTTTTTTAACAGAAACAGAAAAGAAATATATATAAAAGTAGCTGTGCACAGCCATTCAATACAAACAAGGTGAACCAGAGTATCTGTGCTTAGCAGAGAAGCAGCATAAGGGGGTTATCCACTGAGTTTCCCTAAACACTTCAAAATGAGTCTGTTCAAAACTTTTAAAGCCGGGGGTTGTATAAACCCTTACATACTGATTGCATAAGAAAAGACAGAAAAACATTTAAACAGAGCTAGACAAAATAAAACTAAGGATTGCCTCTTGGCTGCAAGACTGATTCCTCCTCCATTGGAAGCACGACATCATCAGAGGCTGTAAGGACTCGGCTGCTCTGATTCATGGAGATGAACTTCTGTAGGTCCTCTTGAATCCTGTCGACCTTTCCCAATAATTCCCGAAGACTGCTCTCGTTGTCGTCAATGCGTGAATCGTGATTGCTGATCTGGAGCGAGGTGTAACTGACTGTGTCCTCCATCTTTTTAACCACCTTAGCCATCTCGCGGTTGTCCATGACGCTGATTGAAAGCAGCTCGTACAGACGCCTTAAGTTCTTCTTGATATCCAAAAGCCTCGCATTTTCACCATGTTGGGCCATTGCACCAGCTTCTGTTGATAAAGAGATACGGGCAAACTGATTCTGAATAGAAGGAACAGGACTTGAAAGGGCAAAGCAGGCTCGAAGCACAAGAAGCTCCTTGAAAATCAGAAACCCGTTTCTTCCACAAGCCAAGGTTCCCACGTCTCCCTCGTTCCAACCTGAACACCTGCAATCGATGACCAAGCTGTTCTCCCTATCGCCGAAGAGGTAGCCTGCTTGCGAAGCTGAGAGGGAAATACACCAGCACGGGGAGAAGGCTGCAAGAGCCACCCTTTCTTTCACGACTGAACGAATAAAGGGAAGGACCTGCCACGGGAGACCTTGAATGCTCCCTTCTCCTATGCCTGAAATGATATGCAGAAGAAAACGCAGAGCATCGGAAGAACCCGGGCCGAGGAAGGATAAGGGGTGAAGAAACATATTGCTTCCCACAGAAGCCATAAGGGGAGCCGAATTGAAGTCTTGAGCGTGCGAGGGGGAAGTGTTTAACTCCCCGAAAAGAAGTGCTTTTAATACCAGAGCATTCGAGTGATGAGGGTGCTAGCGAAGGGACCACGCGGCAGAGGAAAATGGAGAGGGAGGACAAAGCAATAAAGGAGAAAAGACAGCGTAGAAAAGGGCTGCGAAGGTCGAGAGGGAGAGATAAGGCATGGAAAATGAAGGTAGAAAGTAGGGGGGAAGAAGGATAAGGGGGGGGCCAAACAAGCCCAAAGAGACTAGGGAGAGATGAGGGGTAGCGAGCGAGAAGAGGGAGAAGGAAGAAGCAAGGAGACAAGGAATGAAATGAGAGGGGGACTGACTCTGATTTCCATGGATTTGGGTATTGCAAGGCCGGAAAGGAGGCTTCCAGCGCCACAAATTAGGGGATAACTTTGAGAATAGGGCGATCTCCATCCTGACTATACTGCCCTTGTGAGAGAGAAACTCCCCCATTAGCCAGACTATTAGCAGCTGAATTATTGTGCCGGAGGATATGATATGCTTCATAGCCGCTGGACATAAGAAGCTTGGCTTTTTCATAAAGACGCCGACATTTGACAGCTCCCGCATTGTATCCATTAATTAATTTATAAATGACATGCCTAGAATCCCCAATAATCAAGGCCTTACGAATTTTCTTGACTTTGAGAATATGGAGGCTCTGAATAAGAGCCATCCACTCAGCTTCATTGTTGGATCCGATGCCAAGCCCCCAAGCAAATGTATGTTCCACATGTCCTTCAGGATCCAGGAGAATCCACCCCGCACCTGCCTCCCCAGTAGAATCCATCTACTTATGGTTAGATGGTGAATTTATTATCTTTATCTAGCATGCAATAACATCTTGGTGACATGTAAGTGAAAGAACTGCATGTAATTTGTTTGAGAGACAGCGTGACAGATTCATTGAAATGGCTTCCTTAATAATAAAGTTTAGAAAATGGGGAGCTTTATTTAATATTTTTTATTATAAAACAAAAAGTTTATAAGAAGTAATAAAATACTTTCAAATATTGTTTTTTACCTTTTTTTCAATATTCTTAGTTTATTGATTAAATTAAATGAGCAATTCCAATATATATATATATATATATATATTACTTAAATGTTTATTAAAATAAAATAAATGGAGAATAAAGTAAACTCATGAAGTAAAAAAGAGAATAGTCGAATGGATGTTATGAAGAGTTCCCTCCTCCTTATTCAAATTTCATGAAGAAAACAATAAAATAACAAATTTTTTGGGTTGTTCACTTTAAGTCTAGATTCTAAGAAATGAGTCACTATAGGTTTTGGTCAAAGAAAAAAAATGATAAAAGGCTCATCACTTGCTATTATTTATTATTACACATAGATTATCTTCATTGTGGTCATTGTTGTCACACATGTAAACATGTACAAGGTGAGAATCAAACAAATCTATAGATGAACAAGCAAGTTGTGATAAACTATATGTAATGGGGGAATACTATATCTCTACTTTATGATGGGTTTTATTATTGATATTGTCTGTTCTGGTGAGTTAGAGGTTGTAATGAGCTTGAATAGTGTATAAGCTTATATGACTAAGATTCACCTCATAACATCGCTGCAAATAATCGAATCACTTGTATTGCATTAGTAGAGAAAAAAATAGTGGATTGTTTTATATGTATAACAAATAAAACACATAGTATCTTTGTAAGCTTCATGTTCATTGTTACAAATAATAAGCCATTCATTATTGGTATATGTAATAAAGCTCATATTAGTTACAAGATTAAGCTAGTTGACTTCAAATGCAAGCTTGAATGTCTTCAAACTTAGAGGAGCAAGTTGTAAGATGGCCAAGAAAGTAAGAGTACAAGGAATCCATAAGATATTTTATGTGCCTAGAGGTATTAAAATGGTCGGCCATGTATGTAAGTACTTATATTTTGCTAGTTTAACTCTTCATTATAGCTGTAAACACCAAAAAATTACTTTGGGTACTTGAACAACAATGAAATTTCACATGGGGAGAAACTTATCCCATAAGGTGCAATATAACGCGGCAATTGTTATGGTCATAATAATACACATCCCACAGTTGGAAAATTTGAAAAAGGAACATATTTATATATCAAATGATAAACCACTACAATAGCTTAACACTTAAGCTAACAATATAGTTCTCACCACTTAACCCGAACCACTACCAGGTTTTGGTTTGAGAAATTTTATCCTGATCATTAGGTCATTGCAAACCCAACAAGGGATGGGTAAAAAGCTGCCTTATGTATCAACAAATGTATTAGCATGCATGCCATGTTAAGCAGAGCCTACTAAAATATCACTGCATAACTTTTTGTCACAAAACAACATAAGATTCAAATCTACGAATATCCAAAACACATTTATTCATTGTTACTTTGAGTCTTGTATAGTGTCATGATAATTTGTTGGTCCTAGGAAAAGTTAGACAAAATTCTACCCAAAATGATGAAGATTATGGTCGCAAGATAAGTAGAAGTTGCGATTGGAAGGAGTAGCTGTGACGAAAAGAACTGCGACATAAGAAGAATAAAGTAGTCAAAAAGCAGAGTTCGACTAATTTTGGAAAGAGTTAGTTAGACTAAAAGCTTGCTTTTAGTAATAAAGCTTGATTGCATTTTGGCCCGATTGTGCATATTTTTAGATATAACTGAATGTATTGAAATAGAAAGACAACCTGTCAACTGACAGTTGTGAGTTAGTTGACGACTGGATCAAGATTTGTAAAAGCTTATAAAAGCATGAACCTAAGCTATGCGTGGGTGGATAAAAGATAGCTAGTTGAAGAGAGGAATAGGATTGATCCAGGTTGTGTGTGGATCGACGATTTAGAGAAGAAATACATAGTAAAAAACCAGAGAGAATGAGACAAGAGATGAAGAAAAAGAGTGCAAGCTGAGTGCGCAAACCAAAGGTGCCAAACCAATTATCATTCCAGATGAAGAGCACCTTTGTGGTTTTTCCTGGATGGGTTTCCACGTTATATCTTGTCTATGTGTGTTTTGTGTCGAATGTAAAATTGACATAGATGAGCTTCTCTGAATGTGTCGCATATACTTAAATGGTGAATGAACCTATATTTGTGTCGCATCTTGAATATGTGTTAATGCTTCTTGATTAATGTTGTTATTTATGATGACACATCGGTAGATAGTTATTGTGAATGAATAGATAAGAACAAAGGTTTAATTCCAGTTTCGGTTGAGTGAATTGGTCTTGTTGCAAGGAAGAAATACCTGACATAACTACAGAAACCTGGTTCTGGTAGTTGTCAATAGATATATCGGGTGAGACTTCATTTGTGTCACAGGTGTTGTCGACAGAGTCCTACTCTATCGAGCCGATATCTTGGGCTTTGTTGTTGAACGAGGAATCTAAACCTGGGTCAACCGAAAGTACGCCAACAAAATGGATTTGTTACCGGGACCGTGAATCATTCTAGTGGGGATATGTTTCGGCATCCGACGAATCTGGAAATTCAAGATTGGGTTGATTGTAAGGCACTAGAGTTTGCACGAGAAGAAAGTGAAGGATCACACTGGAGCTCGACTGATTACTGGAACAATACCTTTACACATACATTCATGAAATTTTTCGTTAGCGAATTTCCCATTGTATTGCATGAGTGGTCGTCGAAGTTAGAAACTAGAAGAAAAAATTCCAAGCAGGAGAACCAACAGAGTGGAGTCCTGAGCTGATCCAATGACTAAAGAGGGTGAGAAACCATATATCTAGGGATGTCGATTTCTGGGTCGATAGTATTTTGGGAGGATATATCATGGAAATTGCAGCTGACATGATAAAGTCATATAGTGAAACAGAAAGAGAAATTTTCTAAGGACCATGAGGGCGATATCTAAAATAATTACAATTATGGATTAAGATGTTGGTGTGTGAAAAAGGGATCTTGAGAATGGAGTCCGACGAATAAAAAATTGTGAGTAGAGACCTGGGATATGTTGTAAGAAATATTGTGAGTAGAATGGGTGGAGATAAACTAAGATGTTTTCTGGAAATAGAGAGATTAAACTAGAAATTGGATTCCTAAGGAGTGGAAAAAGATTTTGGCCAGGGAAGAGAAGAAGGATTGGAACAAGAAGAAGAAGTTGTAGTGCGACCAGAGGAGAGGACTACGAATTGCCGTCGCACCTTGATGGAGGATCTTGCGATGGAGAAGAGGAGTATCGGCTGATATTTGAGGAAGCCGAAGAAGTAGAAGCACCCGATCCAGATCAAGATTATGGCATACCCGTGACCCCGCCTACATCACCCAAGATAATATTGAGAAACACATCACCTAGTGATTTTTCTAATCCGACTAACAATAATAGTGGAACTAGCAATCAGGGGACTCCCACTAGCGCAATTTTTAATTCAACAGTACAAAGAGTAAACAGAATGGATGGGAACAATATAAGGTTTCAATCTTTAATGGAAAAGGGTTGGAGGACCCTAAGCAACACTGGTTCCTATGCGAAGCCGTATGGATCGTGTGACATGTCCAAAATGAAGCCATAAAGAAATCTAAGACGATCACGACTCTCAGAGGTTGTGCACTCAACTAGTACATGAAGTTCCCTATAGTTCCTAAAGAAATTGCTCAGAAAACATTGGATCAGATCTAGACAGGATTGATAGATGAATTTAAGAAACTAAAATATGAACCGCAGTGCATTACGGAGTTGAAAGAAATTAAATAGTTACCTACAGAGTTTGAGTGGGACTTCGACCAAAGATTCAAGACTTTGATGGCCAAAGTAAGTTTTCAAATGTTGGATTTCCATCACAAAGAATGGTTTATAGCATTAATGCTGCCACATATTTGTGTCCCATTAATGCAACAGAATATTGTATCTCATGGCGAGGCTCTAGAACTAGCTATGAAGTTAGAAGCCTCACCAGTTAGAGAAAATGGTGTAGGAATGATGCAAATCCAGTCGCAACTTTCCAGCCTCACACTGCAACTTTAGGATATCAAGAAAGGAAAGGAAGTACAAGAAGAACTATGGTGTACCAGATGCAGAACTGAAGGACATCATAAAGATAATTGCATTGCGCTTATGAATTATGTTGCATCAGAAGCACCAAATCCAATGAATACACAATGGATGCATTGGGTTGAGTATGTCAGACTAGAGGACATTAGTCAGAAGAATGCTTATACTTACAAAAAATCATAAGTGCGCCAACCAGTCTATATTGTAAATTTTGTCGGTCGGTGGGCCATGACGAGAAAGATTGCAGAGCATATGAATTTCTAGAAGAGAAAACAATCGACACATACCTGATGAAGAACGATGAACAAATGTACGATGAGTAAGCTCAGGCTCAATTTCCTCAGAACCAGTATCCTCAGGCATAATACCCTCAACCCAGGGGAGGTGGAATCTTCAGAGGTCGAGGATGAGCAGGAGGATTTGGTCGTAGAAGAGGCCAAGTGATAGGTTATAATTGTGGTAAACCTATACATTTTGCTAGGGATTGTACAAATCCTACTACGATATGTTCGTATTGTAAGGATTTTGATCATACTTGTCGAGGAATGTCCTCACTTGATTATGAAATGGTAGGATAGGAATGCGGGAAATCAGAATCCACCCCAGAACTCCAATCCCAACATCCAAAAGATCTATGCTGAACCAAGGGAACCAAGTATTGTCGTTGTAACAAGAGGAGGTGTTGCGTTTGGATTTGATCAAGAAGCACCATATAGACAACCATGAGTGCTACTAGCAGCACAAAAGAAAGTACCGTTCAACATCCAAAAGGAAAAAATAAGTATTCATGGATGCGCGACAAGAATTCATCGACGTAAATCAAGTGTCGACTTCTATAGCTATGCCATCTAAAGGACCAATCCTGGGAATGCTTGAAAGATTTGACCAGGTGTTTGAATAGGAACCAACAGGAAAAGTTAGTAAATTAAAAGAGTTCTTTAAAAATTGTTTAAAACTAATCCAAGATAAAGATGTTGTTTGAGAATTAACAACTTTGTTAGAAGGGTTAATCATATTTGGAAAATATTGACCAGATAGAAGGGTTAATCATATTTGGAAAAGATTGAAGATTGGTTGAGAACTGGGAATGCCAGCCCAGATTGGAGATTATGACATGGACTATATTATCCTGGACTTGGGCTCTGATGTGAACATTCTTACTAGGAAAATTTGGGAGAGTATGGGAAAACCGAGACTAGTATGGTATCTTATACAACTTAGACTATCAAATCAATCAAAAGTTTTACCTGTCAGTCGACTGGTGTAGATTCCTATCGAGATCGAAGGACTTCACACTTATGTAGACTTTGAGGTGATTGACATTGATGATATGAATCCATATCTTGTGCTTTTGGGGATCGATTGGGCCATTGATAACCAAACCATAATGAATTTCAAGAAAAGGATACTAGCGTTTGAAGATGATGAACTAAGGGTGGTTAGACTGCTTAATCCTTTAGAATGCCAGAGGTATGTCGAGCAGGGGAATAGTGAAGAGCAAGGTGGATATCTGGACCACATTTATAAAATTACTTTTGTAATGGATGATTATGTGAATCCAACGGTCGACGAAAAACTCAGTTGGCGAAGCGTTAGTTCCTACACATCAGATCCTGGAGAAGCTCTAGAAAATTGGCAGAACCGATTGCATGAAGTATCAATGAGAAGATGCACAAGAATTACAAAATCCATGTGGGGAGTAGGTATCAAGGTATGTGATCTACCTACCTATGAGGTCTTTCCTAACCTATAATCTTTTCTTACATAATTTGAAGAAAAAGTGATAAAACCTCAATGTTTGCCAACTTTGGACTTTGCAATGAAATCCACACCTGCAAGATGGTGGGTTGCACATAAACAATCTATCTCAGAATGGCCCCAATTCCGGAGATTGATGCAAGTCCAATTTGGAGAGAAAATGATGTACATTGGCCAAAAATATACATGATTTACTAGTCCTATCGATCACATTGAGTATTGTCGTGTGACTTGGGAAGCATGCCCGCGACAGGAGTGGATCCATCAGTTTGTACACACAATAAATATGATAACGCAAAATTGGTACACGTCGGTCAAGCTGTGATGATGAACGATTCAATGGGAAGAACTGGCTTCTAGTTTTACAAACACATTTGAATTTGTTGATGACCATCCATCGATCGACGTTGCATTGCAAGTAATTAAGATGAAGATATTTGAAAATATTCATGAGGAAATGACAAATTTTAGTGAGAGTAGTGCAACCGTCCAGCACTGGATAAAGTGCTATAATGTAATAGGCGAACTTGATGATGATGATCCCTGCGACATAAACATTCCCGAGTCTGACGGAACTCGTATGGTGGAAGGTTTGGGTGTGTTGAGTGACAAATTTTTGAATCCATTAAAAATCAAGAAAGTAATTATTGAGTCTCCTGAAAATCCAAAGTTTGTAAATATTGGAGATTATTGGGATGATGAGACCGCTGGGAAGATCACAAATTTACTGCATGAATTCCAGGATTTGTTTCCCACTAAATTTTTCAGAGATGAAAGGAATTGTTGGAGAACTTGGAGAAATGAAGATACCTTTGAATCCCGATGCAAAGCATGTTATGTAGCGAACGTATCGACTGAACCCATGGTACAAAGAAAACGTTAAGAGAGATTTAGATCGAATGCTGGATGCGAGTATCATAGAACCTATCTAAGAATCTGAGTGGATCAGTCCAATGGTAGTGCAAGATAAGAAGACTACTGGAGAAGTGCGTATTTGCATCAACCTAAGAAAGTTGAACAATGCTTGTTTTCATGATCCATTTATGACTCCATTTACAGATGATGTGTTAGAGAGTGTAGGGGGTCAAGAAGTTTATTCATTTACTGATGGGTTCTATGGATACCATCATATTAGAATCATGAAGGAAGGTACCACCTTTACGATAGAGTGTGGTTGTTTCCAGTATACGGTCATGCGCTTTGGACTCAAGAACACTCGTGGTATTTTTTCTAGGATAGTAGTGGCTACTTTCAAGAATTTTATTCATAAGTTTCTTGAGGTCTATTTTGATGACTAGATTGTATTTGGGCTCATAAAAGATCATATCGAGAGCCTCAAAATGATGCTGTAATGGTGTCGATAGTATCAAATTTCTCTGAATCTAAAGAAATGTATTTTCTGTGCCTTGTTTGGAATTTTGTTGGGTCATGTGCTTTGTTGCGATGGAATCTTGGTAGATCCTGCTAAATTTGCAATTGTCGTTGACCTAACACCACCCTCGGCACTAAAGCAATCAAGAACGACTTTGGGACATACAAGATACTATCACAAATTTATCAAAGGATATGCAGAGGTGACTAGCCCCATGGAAAAGCTGTTGAAAAAGGATGTGAAGTTTCGGTGGACTGAACAATTCCAAGGGAGCATGGATGTCCTCATGAAAAAGATGGTTACAACACCCATCCTAGTTTTTCCAGACTGGAAGAAAGAGTTTCATGTACATGTCAATGCGTTGTCTGTCGCACTCATTGGTGTAATAGGGCATCTTGGCGAAGGTTCTATTGATAATCCTATTGCCTTTGCTAGCATAAAATCATCAACAATAGATAAGAATTACACCACCACCGAAAGAGAAGGCTTAGCTATGGTATATGCACTTCAAAAGTTTTGATACTATTTGTTGGGTGGATACTTCAAAATGTACACTAATCACTCTGCATTGAAATACCTGATCAATAAGCCAGTGTTGGGAGGGAATATTTGTCGATGGCTTCTCCTCTTCAAGAATTTGATTTAAAAATCATTGTTAAACCCAATCAACTGAATCCAAGACCTAATCATTTGTTGAGAATAGAAAGTGGAGAAGAACCTTGTAATCTCGATGATAGTCTCCCAAATGCACAATTATTTGTGATCTAGATGTTTGATGACCATTACAAAGATATTATACAATTATTGAGTACGGTATATGCACCATCTGGATTCACAACAACACAAAAGAAATAGTTAGTGGTAAGAGCTACAGATTTCTAGTTGATAGCCGAACAATTATACAATATAGGACCGGATGAAATTCTTCGTCGTTGTGTCTTGGATCATGAGTGACCAATGCTATTAAGTGAAGCTCATGCTAGTGTCATAGGAGGCCATTATGCAGGAAAAATTATAGCGTAGAAGACATTAGAAGAAGGATTGTGGTGGCCTACCTTGCATGCGGATGCTCAAGATTATTGCCGTAGCTGTGATATCTGCCAGAGAACTGGAAAGCCATTGCGACGAGACGAAATGTTGCTAGTAACTCAAATAAAATTATAGGCATTCAACAAATGGGATGTTGATTTTGTCGGACCTAATAATCCGCCAGGAAAGAGAACAAGTGCACAATACATTATCACTACGACAGATTACTTGACTAGATGGGCTGAAGCAACGCTAGTAAAGGATTATACTACTTCTACTGCTAGAAAAGTTTTGTTCGACAATGTTGTAACTAGATTTGGATGCCTGAGGATTTTGATAAGTGATTAGGGCACACATTTTATCAATCAGTTGAGTGATGAATTAACTAAAGAATTCCAGATCCAACATAGGAAGACAACACCATATCACCCACAAGCGAATGGTGTTGTCGAGGCATTCAAAAAGATCCTAGAGAACACATTGACAAAGATCTGCAATGTTCAAAGAGATGATTGGGACTAGAAGGTATCTATTGTACTATGGGCATATCACACAACCTGTAATACATTAACAGGCCCAACTCTATTTCGACTGGTTTATGGACAAGAGGTTGTCATGCCGATGGGATATATTGTAACTACTTTGAGGATAGCTGCGATTACTGAAATGAATGATGTTGGCGTTGTTGAAGAAAGATTGTTGCAGCTTGTACAATTGGAAGAAGACAGGTTTGTTGTAGGCTATCATCAGAATGTTGAGAAGGTGCGACATAAAGCTTGACATGACCGACATATCAAGAATAAGCAATTTCACATTGGAGATCTTGTTCTCCTGTACGACATTAAATTTTTAAAGCATACTGACAAGCTTAGAACACATTGGTTGGGACCATATATTGTTATTCATATCACTAAAGGAGGAGCAGTGTAATTGGAGAAGTTAGAAAAACACCTTTCAAAGGATTGATGAATGGAAGGCGACTAAATCCTTACCAGGATAGCCACAATTTGGTCGATTGAGGATTCAAAAAAAAGAAAAAAATGAAAAAGAGAAAAGTGAAAATAAAAATAAAAAGACAAAAAGTCGCAGATTTATGAGTGTTGTTTATGATTGTTATCTATGCAAAAAGTATGGGTGTTTTTGTTTCAAGTTTATCTGTGTTGTGTTGCAAATGATATGTCTGTCGAGGAAAATAAAAGTTGTTGCAGGCCCTTCGCCTTTTGCAAGGAAAGAAATGTGTTGCAGGCTCAAGGCTTGTCACAATTTTTTTTTGTTGTTGCACAAGGAATCTTTGTCGCAAGTGATAATTCGCTAGCAGTTAATTTGAGGACACAAGAGATTTTGGCGGCATACTTTTTTGTCACTTCCATCATTAATGCATAATAACCATTGATTGAAATGATAGGAAAAGTGATGGTTCGATTGGCGGTTTCCTTGTAATGATTAGAAATATTGCTCCATGTGACGAAAATCACTGCCACCTTTCCATTTATTGCCCGATTGTGTGATGGGATTGAACGTGTAAAGGTATATATTCTTCGTGTCGGAGGTTTATTCATTCTATTGCATCTGACTGAGAGTGATGAATTGTTGTCTACAACTGTGAGAGCTGGAGATGTCATTTTAACAGAGTATGGTCATTTAGTTTCCAGTAAGAGCACCGTTCAAGAATCAAGCGTCAAAACTCCTTCACCTACGCCAATTATGGAAGACACTGCAGCATCTGTTCCATCGCCACCTGTAGTTGTAGAAGAAGATGAACCGTCACTAGTGATTTCACCAACTATTTTACAACTAGAGCCACTTGGAACATCAAGAAGGAAATGATCTTGTACCCACCAGAAGGAAATGATCTCGTACCCACTAGAAGGAAACAACACCTTCACAAGAGGAAGACCCAGTAGGATCTGCATACATGCTACCAGACTATGTCCTGCCCAGAGCAACCGATGCACCTAAGGTCAAAATTGGAAAAAATGCAAAGTATTCCTTGGTGACACCTTCCATACCAAAAGGTGTTTGGGTAACAACAAACATAATTCCAAACTTGTAGAATATGGGATTTGTAGACCACGACTTGCACAAGTTTCTAGAATTGGCAATGAACAGATATATGATGACTGTCCGAGACATAGAGAATGGCCCTATCTGCATGGTTCCAATGGAATGGGAACGAGGATTTGACAAGTATGGATTGTTGTCGTTGATGTACATGCCACATTTTGACCACACAACAGAAGTGAATGCCTATGTCAAACAATTGCTAGTATGTTTCCATGGCAGATGTCTATGGCTCAACCAAAAGATTTCAACAAATGTCGAGCTAATAGCATCGATCACTGGGCTTCCCCTTGCAGGTGTTGATCCAACACCATTTTTCATTGGGAAAGACCAGGACACAACATTGACGATTAAGTTGAAGGAGAAGTATGAGATGACAATGGACATGCGAGGCTTTGCTATCGCCTCCATCAATGATATTGTTGTTTGGTTCCCAACAAAAGTATTATCTAGTAAGATGTTGCACAAGGTGTGAATGAACTAATGCACAGGAACAATTTCTACGAAAAAACAATGTGCAGTAGGGGTCCAGCCTAACTAGTCGACATATCTGCTAAATGAGATATTATAGATGCCGAAGAGGTACAGGAAAAAGGTATCCCATTTCATTATTCTTGGCTACTAATTTTGATTTCTTTTTTCGCATGGGTAGAACCACCAAACTACCAAGGGTAGATGTACTAGTCCCATGCTGAGGAGCTTGATGCCAGAATCTCTGGTTCGCTAAGGAGCTACTTGAGAGGCAAAGGGATAATAATGTCGAATTATTTTTACAAGGAGAGGCCCTGCGGTACTATATTAAGAAGCAAGCCATACTTACCAAAGCAACCATTAAGTGATTTCAGAACATTATCTGATTTTCGGTCAGGTCCCATCACATTATTTGGAGCCGTGACAGGATCCTCCAAAGCAGTGTTTGGCCACACAGTTTCACCTATATGTTGTTGAAATTGATACCATTGTTCAAGATTGGACGGTAGAATGGAGAGTACATGTCATAGAGGACCAATTCTTTGTTGAATAAGAGTTGTGATAGGATGACCCATCAACAAAGAAGAATGGAGATCACAAGGGGATACACCAGTTGAAGAAACCCTAAGAATTTCTCACAGTCTTGATGAGTCTAGCACAACCCCAACAAATCCAACATTGGGAGAGAAGAGAAAGAAATCTGAGAAATTTGAGAAGAGTTGGAAGAAGAGGAAGGATGACAGATCATCTGGAGTTCTCAGCCTCACCAACAATGATTTGATACACTCTTCTGACATAAGCAATGGTAGAAGTCGCTATTCAAAGGTGCAAAAAAATGGACGAAATACAAATTGAGTTGACAAGCAGCATTGTAGATTTACTACAGACACTCTATAAAGCAGTTAAAATAAGTTCGAGTGGAAGTCAACCAAATGTGATACTTGACTGTGTCACTTAACGAAGCTGGTCCATCTAAGGAGCGACATGTTGAAGGATTGTTGATGCCAACTCTAACTATCAAGATTCAAGTTCTGGGTCAAGAAATCGACCTAGGCACACCAGAACTAAATGCCATGGTAAAGGACCTTGGTCATGTCACTGTGGATTTTTATACACTGGCGATGTATGAATTGCATGCCATTTAGAATGCAGACGCAAAGATGAAGAATAAGGAACACACATTGGTTAATCAGGTCAAATCCTCACACAAAACAGTTAATAAGATGAAGTAAACAGCCCAAGAAGCATAACAAAAAGCAAAGACATCGCAAGATGATAGGAATTGATTGGATACGACTGTTACACTCACTTGTAGGATTTTTACAGATGAAGGAATCACGACAGAGATGTTTTCAAAAGCCAAGGTCTTTCAAATTGGTGAGGTAGGGGACAACTTCCGTAAGAGGATTCCAGACTTGGAATTGCAGATAAATCCCAGTACACCTCTAGAGGTACTGAATGAAGGAAGAGAAGCAGCAATTGAGGTGACGATGAAGATAGAAGAGGCGGAAGCACTTTGTGACAAAGTGGTTGAGCAAGTTTCTCAATCATGGGAAGATTTGATCGATGCTAAATAATTTGAAAAATTAACGGAGTAGTTGCATACTCCAGAGGCAAATGTTAGCTAGATGAAAAGTGAAGTTAAGAAACTGCCAATAGTAGAGAAAATGGCCAATGCTGCTGACATGAAGAAGCTACAATAACATGTCACAAAACTTTGCACCCATCAACAAAAAAGGACCGATCGGGTCACAGAACTTCAAGCTGAAGCGGACAAAGTAATAGGCATCATTCATCCTGTACATAAAAATGTACGACAAGCATTGGGGTTGGTAGAACTAACAAATTTAGAACACATCTGTTACAAACTTGTGGAAAAGTTGAAATTAGTGGAAGAAGAAGTGGGACAGGAAACATAGCAAGTAGTGAAAATCTTCCAAGATTTTCAAAGCAAGGTCGTAATCACAAAAGTTTTAGATTAACATGGATCGGGACGAGCCATAGGTGAGTGTTGGGGGCCTATTGGCCCTAGGAAAAGTTAAACATAATTATGCTCAGAAAGATGAAGATTCTATTTGCAAGACAAGCAGAAGCTGCGACTGAAAGATTAGCCATGACGAAAATAACTGTGATAGAAGAAGAATAAAGCAGTCGAAAAGCAGAGTTTGACTAATTTTGGAAAGAGTTAGTTAAAATAAAAAGCTTGCTTTTGGTAATAAAGCTTGATTGTATTTTGGGTCGATTGTGCCTATTTTTAGATATAATTGAATGTATTGAAATATAAAGACAACCTGTGAATTGATAGTTGTGAGTCAGTTGACGACTGGATCAATATTTGTAAAAGCTTATAAAATCACGAACCCAATTGTGTGCAGGTGGATACAAGATGGCTATTTGAAGAGAGGAATAGGCTTGATTTAGGTTGTGTGCAGATCGACTATTCAGAGAAGAAGAGAAGAAATACATAGGCGAAAACCAAAGAGGATGAGACAAGAGATGAATGTATGCATTGCAAAGAATATTTGAAGAAAAGTCTACAAGCTGAGTTCACAGACCAAAGGTGCCAAACCAATTATCATGCTAGATGAAGAGCACCTTTGTGGTTTTTCCTGCATGGGTTTCCACGTTATATCTTGCCTCTGTGTGTTTTGTGTTGAATGTATAATTGATATATATGAGCTTATATGAATGTGTCACACATACTTAAATGGTGAATGGACTTATATTTGTGTCGCATCTTGAATATGTGTTAATGCTTCATGATTAATGTTGTTATTTATGATGACAAATCAATAGATAGTTATTGTGAATGAATAGATAAGAACAAAGGTTTAATTCCGGTTTCGGTTAAGTGAAATTGTCTTGCTGCAAGGAAGAAATCCTTTCCATAACTATAGAAACCTAGTTCTGGTAGTTCCTAGTAGATATATCAAGTGAGACTTCATCTGTGTTGCAAGTGTTGTCGACAGACTCTTGCTTTGTCAGTTCAATATCTTGGGCTTTGTTGACGAATGAGGAATCTGAACCTAGGTCGACCAAAAGTACACCAACAATCATAATCAAGCAAATTGAGTGTCTGCCTGGGTGGCATAATATTCTTCTTTTTACATGCCAAATTGAGGTCGATTGGATGCACATACTTGCAGTTGAGGCATGAAGGATAAACCTTCTAAAGAATAAAAAACATATGGCAATATGCACAAGCCACTGCAATAATTTATCCTCTAGTTTCATTAAAGAAATCAGACAAGTTCTTCCTTTTGTTGTTGCTTCCATATCTGACCGTTTTCTGGAAGATTCATTTGAAGGTCCAACTATATAGGTTGAAAACCAAAAACTTGACTTGTTTCTCTTGTATAATGTCAAGTCTTCTCTTTTGTGGCTCAGTTGTAATAATATATTTTCCCTAGATGCAATCATTGATGAATTCAATTAGTAACAAAAGAGACACAATTTGTAATCAAGAAAAAAGTAGAAGAATGAAACAAACCTGAAGGTGAATTCAATGACAAAAAAAACCATGAATAAAAGAAAAACAAAATATGTAATCAAGAAAAAAAATAGAAGAAGGAAAAAAACCTAAAGGTATAAACATTGTTTCCATTCTGGAGAGACGCAACGCGAAGCTCAATACCAATACTTAATAGTTTCAATTTTTGTCCATCGACACCAATCTCATCACCATGTTTAGAATTGCCTAAAGTCCAATTCTATTTTCTCTTCCTAGATATGTCTTCAAACATATTCTTAGATCCTACATGCCTCCAATACTGAACCTTGAAAAAATATAAGGTTTCAAGGGGTTGAATAGAGTTTAAAGAAAAACGACCACAAGTTGGGGAGGGAAAATCTAAATCGATATAAGCTACAAATTCATGTGAGAATTCTGAAATAATCTCATATTATATACATAAACGCTGGTGAAAGTTTGAGGTATATATTAACTTTGGGAGAGACATCTGTATTGAATGCCATGGAGTACTGCACAATTTCTCTTAAAGCTAGAAGCTAGTATTAAAATCATTGGGAGTTTCTCTGCATATTAAATTGCTTATACAATTACTTCATAATGTTCCACAGCTCCCAGGTGGTGGAAACAAAATGAGAAGTCAGTTGGAGTACAAACGTATGGTATTCACATTGGTTAGCGTCTTAATTGAAAGCATGTAAGAGGAATGAACATGGCAGTATTGTAAGAGATATCGTAGGTAAGTAGTGACTGCAAAGCCCCTATTTCTTTTAGTACTGCCCCCTGCATTTACGCACCTTCATAAAGGCATTCAATCGATACCCACCTTCAACTCTTTTCAATTTCATTTATACAACATTTAAGCTTCCCTTAAATGCTTATTTCTTTGTGGTGTGGACTACCTAGGGTATGTTATCAATGCCGAGTAAACTTCTAACTACTTTCAGTTAATCCACACGTAAGATATAATGCTTTGTGTGTATGAGAGTTGCTCTTATCTACCCTTCATAAATTGAAATAAGGGTTTCAATGATATATTGGCTTTGCCAGCTTTTATGACACCTTGTCGGGTTTTAGCTATGTTAGATATTAAGGGGTATTAAATTATGTCATATCACCACCGATACCTGCAATGTTGTACATCAATTCTCTAAATTCCAACTTTCTCTTTAATACCAATAATTTATTACGATTATTGATACAGAGGAAAAATAAAAATCGAGAATTGTTCTACATGAATCCATGTAAAGGGATGCGTGTATCTGTTTTCCATGTTAATGAGTTGTTCCAACTTTAACTGTTGGAGATAACTCTGTTGGTAACAACAATTATGAACAACTTGCACAATTAAACTCTTAAATTGAAACTAAACATACAACAATTCAAACCAACAATAAATCCATTCTCAAATATATGCAAGATAATCTATTTTTGTTTTAAGATCATTAAAGGGATTGTATAAATTAAGAACCAGAAATTAATGACTAAAATGAAGAATTCCAAGGATTAAAAATAAGCCATTTGGTTAATCTTTTGTGCTTATTCAAGACATGTATGGGATGAGATGGACAACATGATCAGGGTTAGAGGAGTTTGGCAAGGGGAGACAATAATAGGATGTTTCAAAACCTAGCAAATGAAGCTAGAGCTAAAATAATATAAATCCCTTTCCTTGGTGCTAGCCTCGACATGTGTCTTGCTAGAAATGCAGGCTTATTTTAGGACAAATTCATTCCCTCTTTGCAATGTGTTGTTCAAAGCAGATCTATCTTTTTCAATTGCAAGTCACCAAAGTAAGTGTCCATAGATAACATTTTCACAAGCCTCTTGATAAATCTAGGGAAAGGGGTTATTCTGACGTTGTGGGGCTATTTGTGGGAAAGGGGCCCAAATAACTATGCTGGGATTCTATCTCTGAAACTGCTTTTAATCCTATCCACTTAGAAAGGGACATTCAAACTTCAATTTTTTGGTAACTTAATATTATTCATAAATCAGATAGACGAGGGAATTTCAAATGGGAAGTTTGTTCTCAACTCTTTTGAAGAGGTAAATCAAATGAAATCGGTTTAATTACATCTCCTTGTCTCATGTCTACAAAGAGCTTAATGCTACTATTAATAGCCTTTCCAAAAAACGTTTACAGCTTGAGGCTGGAGTTTGGTTAGTTTTGGAATCAAAGGATGGACAAGTATTTGAACACATCAAACCAATCTATTGATTGTGCATCCCTTCAGCTGAAAGTGCAGATCTTTCCAAAGGTTGTGATACTCTGAAGTCTTGTTTCCAACCTATTTTTGGAATTTATGTAGTGTTGAAAACATTATATTAGGGTCTGTTTTCTTGAATAGTTTTTATGTAATCTATTGAGACACTTCTATGACTATAAAAGACTATTTTATGTGGTTGTATGAGATTTTAGAGAAGGACATAGTGTAGATAGGATATCCTTTATTGTCTTTTGGAGATTTAGTTTGAAGGGACAATATTTTTGGATGGTCTTGGAATGGGAATGCATGTGTAGAATGTTATTTCTTTTCTTTAGGATGGATTATACAATTTTTTTCCAATGATTTTTTTGTACAAAACAATTAGGCTGGTTGGTCAGATCCTTGCTCAAGTATAGACAAGATGAAGAGTTGAAACCATCAGAATAAGAGGAAGGAAGAGAGATGCAAGAATTAAGTGGGAAGATAATGAGATAGGGATTTAGAGGTGTACTAGAAGCTAAAGGGAATAATGCAACATAGAAATCTTCAGGAGCTAAGGATTTGAAACTACTATCGCTCTGAGATATGATGAGAATTTTGTTATGGTGAAAGCATCAATACCTTCAAGAGAGTTACCCCATATCAATAATTGGTTAATGGTTTGTCCCTCATATAAGAGTAGTTCAAAGAATTGAAAGCACATAAGGAGCAATTTAAGAGGAATCAAGGGAGTCAAATCCTTTAGGCAAAGAAATTAGCCTCTAGAAAGCATCTTGGATAGTCAAGTGATAGGACCACCAACTTGCATGCATCTGCAATAAGTCTCCTTCCCTTGCCATCTCTGGTTTGTGAGTAGGTTAGTTTGAAGTTAAATTTGTTTTTTAAGTTGGTTAGCAATAAAGCTCTAAGTGTTGCAAATCTTCCACTTTTGTGTAAAGGGGAGCTTTACGACAAAATGCATGCTTCACATATGTAAATACTGCCTTTTTCCGATGGATTGGACTGGTCTTAGAGGTATAGCCAAGACCTTTGTGCCAAAATTTTGTGAAGAAAAATCTTTTTCTTCGTTAAAAACATAAAAAATGGAAAACGAATCAATTTGATTTGGGTGAAATCATTGTAGATTAGATGTAGATGAACTCAGGATTGACATTTTCAGGAAATATGTAGAGACTTTTGAGATTGAATCCAAACATCAAGGTAGATATGTTGGATCTCCTTGCTTATGTGTGGCTTATGTAGGGATAGATGCATTGTATATTCAATCTTTGGTTCAATAAGTATATTTATTGATGTATCCTCTATTATGCAGTACTAAATACAATATCAATTTTCCAAAAAAAAAGAATTAATTGAGTAATTAATTTTCCTTACGTTTATACAGATTTTGAGACGTTTTAATATTAGGAAGATAAGAATCCACGTCTTAATTAAATGGAAAAGAAAATGAAAGTTGTTTCCATATAGTAATCTTCTTTTGATAAACAAAACTTTAACTTTTCTTTGAATTGAGAGTTGAAAATAGTATTATTTGCATGGTAAAATGGAAGCTTAAGAGAAATGAAACCCTTGTAGTGATCGCAATTCCCAAGATATATCACGAGTTTGTGGACACCTAAGTACCTCAATTATATTTGAAAGACAACTAGAACAATATTGGTCAAACAATAAGCAATAACATCAAATGACTACAATAACATTAGTCCCAATAGTAATCAAGACAATTCCCAGTTTGAAGCGAGTCATCTCAAAATCCTGTTGTGTGGACAGTTATGTAAATAAGCTATAAGCGAAATTCTAAAGGTCGACTATATTGACAATGAGAACAATGAGGGATTCTTTGTAACATTCAGAACAATAGTCTAGCTCACATAATTAACCATCATAGGTGACCAATCACATCAAAAGAGTATGGAGGCATCTGTACACAGGGACTAACCATAATACCATTTGTAGGGCAATGAAAAACTACTTATCAAACATTAGATAGAAACTTGAGTTTTCTACACTGAAGGTATCTTGACTTCTGAAAACATTGTGTACATTAATCCCTTGTAAGATTTGGCCATCCATTTCCAGATTGCCATCCATGCTTGAAACGAATTGTTATGACTATAGTGTTTCATGACAAGAATAGACTAAATGGCATCTTATGGTAATGTTGTCAAGTTAAACAAAATGTTTTTTCCATTGTTCCTATTGTAAATGGAAGGATTTGTTTGTTATCCAATCAAAAGTTCAAATTTTGGAACTCGGATTTATAAGAGGATTCAATGATTTATGAAAACTTGGATAGAAAATAAGCATTTCAGCCAAATGATTTGTAGCTCAATCCCAATTCTAACACTTTGAAAATTAACAGTAAATTTTAATGTTGTTACTGAGCAGAATGTCAAGAAAAAAAAGTGGCTAAATATCATATACCATACTGAGAGCTAACTCACCCTTGAAAAAAGATTAGGAAGCAAAATAGAATTGACTAATGACTACATAAACAAAAATATTTGTTCCAGAATAAAAATCTGAAGTGTCACTGCTTACTATTAATGGATAAATAATTCCCGGTGCAACTTTTGTCCACGAGATAAATGAAAGTGCCGTTTATACATAAATAAACTACAACACTTTGTGAATGCTTTAGTGGTGATGATAATAGGTATGCCTTTCTCTTACGTGTAGAGAATGTTTATAACACAAAGATTGTAGGGAAACGTGGGGTGAATTTTAGCAACTCACAAGGAAATGGATTGGTATTGAAAAAGGAATTGCATTGTAGTAATTAATAAATTTAAATCCTTCTTCGAGAGACACTCTCTATGAAGATGAACTTAATTCTGAAGTCCTAAACACAAAATGTGTTGAGACCAAAAAACTCCACATAGGTTCCAAAATTCTTCATCAAAGATTGTAGGTTAATCCACATATAGCTTGCTGCATATTCAGAATTATAGGTCAGATCAAATCAATCAAATAAAAAAAAAGAATGAGATGAGGATATCTGGAAACTTGTTTACACGTCAACTTTCTTTAAATTTTCATAACTATAGATGAAAATCAAAATACAGATTTTCAAAAATATTCCAGTATATTGGTATTCCCAACATAACATTCACCTCTCATCCAACTCTATATGATTATTTAAGCTTCATTTTTCTTGAAAATTGGCACAATTATTTAAACTTCAATTCTCTTGAAAACTGGCACAATTATTTAAACTTCATTTTTCCTGAAACTCGAAATTGATTAGTGAAGTTTCAAGTCTTGGAAAAGGAGAAATATCAGAGTTACTTGAGATTCATCAAAATTTCCAGAACATGTAATCCACCACCACAACAAGATGCGAAATCAGAATAATGGGGCCATTAAACCTGCTCAGACATTCCATATCCATGCTGAATAAAGCTTACCAGACCCAACTAATATAGTAGTCCATGCAAATTGTAATTAAGATGCGAGAGACAACACTTTCATGAAAGACGGGAGTGTTTGCTTTGATGTTACTTTTTCTCCCTAAAGCATATATGCTACAAACATGTAATTCCGTGATAGGGGCACAAATGTTATGATTGGCCAAAGCCAAAAAAATCTATGTGTTACTTATCATTACCTATAGTTTCCACAAGAATAAAACCAACTGTCTTTAAGATGATGGAAGAAATTGACATCTCTGACAATAATTTCTCAACGAATAATATGGAGACGAAATTTGTCACAATGTGGCGACTATCCCACATAGGTAATCGTCACACGTAGGTTCTTAATGAGTTGAATAGCCAACTTTTAACTGGGACAACATAGAATGTGTTCATTCTGATCCTCCTCTATGTCGTGCAACACAAAGTCGGTGTCACGCACATACCCTGCCTCTTTCATTTGTCCAACCAACTTCTCTAATGTTGCACTCTATTGTAATCTAGATTCTCCTTTGATAAATGTATGCACTCTATTGTTGACCGATCCTGGTTATTTCTTCAAACCCAATTTTCTCATCATACGAGATGCATCATCACCTGATCTGCCATAGGAAGCATAGATGTTTGACATAACATAAGTTACTGGAAACGAGCACAGGAACCGTAAAACTTATAGAAACGAGCATAGGAACCGTAGAACTTATGGAAACATTTATGTTGGGCAAAATTTCTGGAAATGAGCATGGGCATCGCGACGTCCAAACTTCTTGGGCTCATAGCGCTGGGGATCGACGACAAGCAGGGTCTTGTTGTACTTGACGAGAATATCAACCAGAGCCTTGTCGATGCTCTGTCGAATGATGTAGATCTGTGATGTGTGTCCTCCTTCTTTCACCCTGATTCTTGTATACATACGGGCTAAGCGCTGGCCCGCTGATGTCCTGATAGAACAAAACGCCAACATAACGAATTCTTTATTGTCTAAGTCGAAGGTCTTATCCTCATCAAGTCGAGGATGTAAGGAAAAAGCATGCATACCAACGAACAACAAGCTGGACAAAACAATGGATAAACGGAAAAACTAACAGACAGATTTATATGGATGGCTGAACCGACAAGGAATCAAAGTTACAGTAGCCAGACTACGTCTCCATTGTGAACCAACCAGAAATCAAAGTTATAGTAGCGAGACTACGTCTCCATTGTAAACCAACGAGGAATCAAAGCTACAGTAGCGAGACTACGTCTCCCGTCTCCATTGTGATACAGTAGCCAGACTACGTCTCCTTCCACATAACCTCCATTGTGAACCAACGAGAAATCAAAGTTATAGTAGCGAGACTACATCTCCATTGTGAACCAACGAGGAATCAAAGTTACAGTAGAGAGACTACGTCTCCGTCTCCATTGTGATACAGTAGCCAGACTACGTCTCCATTATTAAACGCCTTCGACATAACCTCCATTGTGAACCAACTAGAAATCAAAGTTACTCCATTGTGAACCAACAAGGAATCAAAGCTACAGTAGCGAGACTACGTCTCCGTCTCCATTGTAATACAGTAGCCAGACTACGTCTCCATTATTAAACACCTTCGACATAACCAGAATTAGAAAACACCTTCCGCATAACCAGAATTAGATAATTCTGAGATGGAGCAATCATATTCAAGGATAATAGTGTGAAAATCATCTTTATTAATGTAATGTTTGGATTGAAATATTATTTGGCTTCACCTAAAGTCAAAGAAACATATGTTAAAGAGTAACCAAGATGTGATAGGACCCAAATGACTTGTATAAGTTAAGATAGTAAATATCTATCCCAAGACAACCAAACCAAAGAAATGCAATAGCAAAAAGAACCAGGCCAAAGTAACTAAAAACTAGCAATTGTACTTAGGGGTGTAATAAAAGAACGTCCTGTTACAAGCTAAGCAAAAAGATGTGGACATATACAATAAGAAAGACAATTTGAAGTGTTGAACCACAAATTTTAGTTAATAAAATCTTATGGTTGATACAATATTTTAAAGACATTATATTCTTCACATAATTGGCTATTACATTATTCGCATTTCAAAAGTAATCATGAAAATTATTGTTCTCTCATCCAAATGACAATGGATTGTTAGTTTTTGTAGTTCTTATGTTACAATCAAGTAACATTGCATAAATTTATGGATCTATCTACTAAATAAATAAAAATATTTCAAATTTATAAAGAGAAACAATAAATAATTTATTTATACATTCCTTAAATGTGGATCATTAATATGAAATTCATAACATTTTGAATCTCACCAAAAAAAGAAGGTAGATTAATGGACATCATTGGAAAATATCTCAAAAAATATAAAGAAAAACTTAAAATTGTCCAAATTCTAATAATGTAAAAAAAGAGGGTAGGTTAATGGACATCATTGGAAAATATCTCAAAAAAGTATAAAGAAAAACTTAAAATTGTTGGATATATCTAGAAAAAAGATAGATTAAATTCATAATAAAAAATAAGATTTATAATATTATGAAAAAATTATAATTTGATTCATATATCATTTCATTTAAGAATTTAGTAGGTTTACAAATATAAAAGCCAAGCAATTTTAATTTTTTTTGTCAAATTGTTTTGACTATTTAAATGAATTCATATACGTTTGGATCCTCTTACATTATAATGTTTTGATGCGAGTACATATATGTTAATGCAAAATAGAACATTGATATGTAGATTACAACAAGCAATCTGTAGCTTGTTGAGGAGTAGATCTTGCACATGAAAAGTAGTTAGGGAGAAGGGAGAATTTGGAGTTAACTTGGAAGGATGTAAAGGAAAATGAAATAGTGGAAAAAGAGAAGTACCTACATATAGAACGTATTTAAGGGTGCTCCAATGATTGTAGCAACGTCTCTGCATTTTTTCTTACATTGACATGTGGCTTATCTTGCATATGTTTGTAACGATAATAGGAAAATGCTGAGGAGAAGTGAAGATCCTTAAGGGATAGGACTCTGGAAAGTGCAGTGAAGGTCAAACCTTGTCGCTCCATTGTACCAATGTCTATTGTAGCCTTTGGTAATGTCATGCCTGTATTGTTAATGCCCATGCCATTTTAAGAGGGACTTGAGTACGACCCCCCCCTTTGTATAGGTGGAATTGGTAGAAAAGTAGGATTGTTGGTATCCCATGTAGGACCATTGTACTTGTGAAAGTTAACAACAACAAATGTTGGAAGTTGTGGAGGATGATGGTTTGATTTGTAGGAAATATCAACCACTTGTCCGGGCGATCCATTAACGAGGCCTACTGAAACCCATAAGTTTGATGCTAACATTACTCACTGCCCAAGGCAAAGCAACACTGCACACTCTAATTTCTCATCTTCAATTTGAGAAGTAGCATGGTTGTTTATGTGCTCAACAATAGAAAGTGATATTGGAATTTGCAAAGACTTCAACATGTGTAGATTATTAAGCGAAGCTAGTTGGTTGGTTGCAAATAAGTGCATGGAACCTTTGAAAGCAGATAACTCATCCTTAGAAAGGAAGGAGTCTATCTTGGACATGAGCTTCCAATTTCCGCTATAGTAGCTGTTGTAGTTCTGATGTTATTAAGAAGGTTCCTGAAGGTGACCTGTGATGGGTCATTTCCTTGCTTGCAAAAAATAGTTGAAAGTGTTATAATTGTGTTGAAGTTGTGCCAAAGTGCAATACCATGGGAAGAGCCTACATACAATGGAATGCCCATAACTAGTGGTAATTGGGCAAGGTCTCCCACAAAACTAATTGAGCAACCACCAAAAGAGACGTTTTTATGGTGAGGGAATGCTTCACAGAGACGTCCATCAATATGTGTTAAAAGTGTTGGGCCTAAGAAGCTCATTTCATCAATGAGAATGTAGTGGATATGGTGAAGTTCCTCTTGGAGGTTTGAAAGTGAATTCCCTTCCAAAGGCATGAATTTTTTTTATAGGAATATGAAGGGCTGAATGGATAGTAGACGCTTGGATGTTGAATGCTGCGACGCCAATAGGGGCCAGTAGCAAGAGCGGGGATTGACTGAAGTTTTTCGTCAAGGAAATGGATTCTCTTATGCAGTGAATGAAGAATGATTTGCTAGTGCCAACAGTTCCTTGCACAACCATTATGAGTGGAGGACTTGTTAGGATGTTTGCGGAGTGATTCATGACAATGGAGTGGGCTTTCATTTGAGTTGGGGACAATGTTTCATAATTTGGTGTATCAGAGTAGGATGGTTGAGGGAGGTGGTGGTGTGAGCGATTATTTTGTATGAAGTCAATGGCAAGTTCTTGCAAGGTGAGGGGGATGGCCGTATCATGCCAATTATGGTTTTTTCCAAAGTCACAACGACCAAGGATGTCAAGGTCACTTATTTGCATGTCATTGGTAGGGTGTAGTTGGGAGAGCAATTCCCATTCATCCAATTGCATGGGTTGTGGGTTTTGCAAATCATTAGAAACCATGGTGTGTTCTGATAAGGAAAGGGGTTCAACTGGTTTTCGATCAACATGCCAAGGAGTGTAGGTCAATTTAAGTTCTTGCCAGTTTGTAACAATGGCATCGTCAGAAACACCAATGTTGAGTTGTATATTGCGGAAAGGTTTGTATAGCATGAGTTCAGGTCTGCAGAAATCAATGAACACGGGTGTATCTATGGGGGGGATTGAATAGTAACGGGGAAGAACACAGACGATGGCGGGGGGATCTCTTGGTTTCCATTTTTCTTTTTTGCGATGAGCATTATAGGACCAAGATCTTGCAGCCTCAATGAGAGATATGGAATGAAGAGCGGAAGGGTGTGAAAGGTAGGCATCTATGAAGTTTGTTGATGTGAAGGGTGTGGGAATGTCTGATGAAACATGTTTGTATGTTTTTTCAATTGACATTGAGAATTAAGAAAGAACGACTACTAACTGTGAGAGGTAGTTTTTGCAACATATGGCATGTTTCTTGGGCTCCAATGTCACGATCAACAAGTGTTTCTGATAGGAATTTTTGAATAGCAACAATGGAAGGGTCAAGAAGTGGTGCAACATGGATAATTCGTCGAAGCATTTGGTGAAAGCTTTCAGATTTTATTTCTGATTTAGATGCATACTTAGCAATGTATTTTTGAACGACATGTATGTCGAGCATTGGTTGACAATCAACATTCCCACGCCATATAAGGGAGACATCTTCATTTTGTGGGGTCCGTATTTTACACTATAATTCCCTTGTCTAACTTGATTGCATCATTGGAAAGTTGAACTGCAACTAAATTGTTGAGATGCCTGAGGTGCCTAAGTTTCACGTCGTCCAAGATTTGAAGGTTCCAATTAGTACACTCATAATTCCTATCTTGTGTATTCCCTTCCTTATTTTTTTTCCCCTTTATATGCTTTATGACAAGAAACAAGTTTCTAAAAATTATAATATGTTATAGTTGAGACTCTTCACATTTTCTATACATAGAAGAAAGATGTACATTTCAACCTAGTTACTTGTAGCCACACCTATACCCATGAAAATTTCATTTCTTCATCTCCATCAAGATAAAAAAAACCCTAAACTTGCCACCTCTTCACATTAAATATAATATTCTATTAACATAAATTCTAATTATTAAAAAAAAGTAGAATCATATTTACAAACACCCCAAAACAAAGAAATGAGACATACCTTCAGTTCATTTTAGACATACTGAAGTTTTTTTGGTATTTATTTTCCTGCTTTGAAGGTATGCTAGTACTATATATTTTCATTTCATTAAATAATGACCTACTCAATTTTTTTCTTCACTTCATTTTGCTTTGATCTCTGCATGTATCTTCCAACGTACAGCCAGAAGCCAGGCTTCCCTGGTAATCTTGTATATAAATATGAGGGCTGTTGAAGCTTGGAATTATCACTACACGACTTTCCTTTCTCAATTTAACTCCTCCAAGTTTGGAGTGGGGATCATGGCCTCTAGATTTAGCGAGGGAGTGATTTTCCACATTCTTTACGAAATAAAATACCTTCATTCTCTTGATTCCCTCTTCGGGATTTAGGAACTATGGGAATGATCTTTTGATAACACTTCATTTTCCTTAACCCTATTTGATCAAGATAAAGGTTCAAAATTCATAGAGGTCGCAACTATTTTCATAAACATAAATGATAATTCTTATTTACTATTTTCTTATGATCACTCCAAGTCTTTCTTCTCCCTGGATCGAGGAGTGAATTTTGATTCCCTTATCAGGATCTCATGGTATCCTTTCTATTTATTATATTATGTGGTTCAAGACTTCTTCTGCAACCATCGCTAGAATTTCTATATTTCCCTTTTAAACTTATTATTGGCTTCTTTTCTTGGGTATTTTAGCGATTTCCACATTCTTCAAAAAACGTCTACTCCACATCCTAAAAAAAAGTATAAGGGGATTTGAAATTTGCTAGGGAAAAAATGGTGTCGCCGGATTTCACAAAAACAGTTAGAAAATAGCAGAAGATTTGTCCTTCCAATTTTTTGAGAAGATTTAATTTGTAAATAATAAAATTAAACAATTTGGAAAACTATTTCTTAAATAATTAAAAAGATATTTCGAAAAAAAAAATGGTAGCTTATCATAATTGAATGTGAAGATCTCGAATAGTGACGGAGAAGAGGACACGAGGTATATGTAGCTTGACAAGTTTGCAGGTCATTCGTAGGACACGTTTCAGTGTCCAAGTACGATTAATGATATGTATTTTTTTTAACTTCCCTCACCAAACTGAAGAGTATTCCACAAGATTCTTGTGTATCACTTACTATTATATATAGAGATTTTTATTCTTCCATAATTAGCTATAATCGGCCTTGAAGAAGTTGTTTTTGTGAAGCCTGCATTGTGTGATCCAAGTCTGTTAAGCGAAAGTAGGAGCAGAAGAAGATTCTACTCACGAAGATATAAGATTTTCCTGGCTAACTACGATGGGTTGGTTTTGGTGCTCGCTCAGATTTATATATTCTTTCAGGTAACCATTGGCTGCTAAGGATAATATATGCTTTATTGAGTTTTTCCCTACTGTAATACCAGCTACCCATTATGCAAATAGGGACTCCCAGAAAGAAGCCTAAGAAGCTTTGTTTTATTAGGCACTACCGGCCTAAAAAGCATCCCAGAGGGTACGCCCAAAAACTTTGTTATTTGAATACTCCACACTTTTTCTCTAGAAAATTTCCCATCTCTGGGACCACTCGTTTTCAGTGACCATGTGATATGGATTTCACATATTTCTGAAAGAGATCCAGTATATCTTTTCGACCTCGACAACAAAAGACTCTGGTTAAGAACTTGTGTTCATAGCCGGCCCTACCCACATCACAAAGAACGAGCAACACTTACAGAGAAAGAGGAGAGGAGCAAGGAAGATCAAGGTTGGGACTGGCCAGTAATAAACCCATGTTTTCTTTTAAGAGCGAGTTCCATCCAGTCACTCTCGTTGTTGCCCCGGGTGTTGTCTTACAGTCTAGTTCTAGTTTGTTCTTGCTTATATAATGTGTTTTTGCCTATCCCCCATGGCAAGTATCTATAGATAGGGATACTTCCCACTCCTTTCATTTCCAGTAAGCAAATTCCCAGATCCTTGTCCTGAATAAAACGTAGTTCCTGCGTCTTCCACGGTGTGATCTTGTACCCATCCACTCCATTGTTTACCGACCCTATTACTACGATGCTTCAACTGCAAGAGAAATGGGTCCGCTAAATGGTGATTAAATGGCGGTAGGAATCACCGCCTAAGAGTGTCGACAACACAGGGATTGATGTGCATTTAAGGGAACAAGTTCCAGTTTAAATGGCCATCCTTTCAATTGATAGAAATGCCAGGAAGCAGATCAAGATCAACAAGGCAGATTACCCCAATCATTAGACGAAAGCATCCTACGGATGAAAAAAAAAACATTAAATTCGGGGAGTTGACTCCCACTTGTTAAAATGCCTTACGGTGTAACAAGCTCATATACAAAATTTACATAATGGACCATTTATTTTGTCAAAATCAAGGGGAGTTGTTTGAGGGCCCAACACTACCTTAAACATGTTGTTTTCTTTTTCTCCCACTTAATTACTACCTTCATGAGGTTGTTTAGATTTCTAACTAGTCCATGCATAATGGTATCCGCTGGGAAAGAAGCATAAGTGTTTTCCAAAATTCTTCCACCAAACTAGTGAAGTCTTCATCTTCTGACCATACATGATTGAATTTGAAGGGGAAAATAAGATTTTTCTTTTCGATATCTAATTGTAATAAGATTGGGGATTGGTTAGATATTCCAGAGCTTGCTTACTAAGATTTGTATCTAGCAACCAATTCAGCCAACGGAAAACAAGCTGGACAAAACAACAAATAAACGAACAGACACAGATTTATCGCATAATAGAATATGGATGGCTAGACCGACGAGGAATCAAAGCTAAAGTAGCAGCACTATATCTCCATTTTTAAACAACTTTGGCATAACAAGAATAATAATTCTAAGAGAGGAGCAATCATATTCAAGGATAATAATGTGAAAATCATCTTTATTAATGCAATGCTTGGTTTGAAATATTATTTGTCCCACCTAAAGTCAAAGAAAGATATGTTAAAGAGTAACCAAGAAGTGAGAGGACCCAAATGACGTGCATAAGTTAAGCTAGCAAATCTCTATCCCATGACAACCAAACCGAAGAAATGAAATCACAAAAAAGATCTAGTAAAGAGAACCAACTGATATCACTCTACAACCAGGCAAAATAAACTAAAAACAAGCTTATATACAAAATTTACATGAGGGACCATTTATTTTTCCAAAATAAAGGGGAGTTGTTGGAGGGCCCAACACTACCTTAAACACGATTTTTTCTTTTCCTCCCACTTAATTACTAGCTTAATGAGGTTGTTTAGATTTCTAACTAGTTTATGCATAATGGTATCCGCTGGGAAAGAAGCATAAGTTTTCCAAAATTCTTCCACCAAGCTAGTGAAGTCTTCATCTTCTGACCATACATGATTGAATTTGAAGGGGAAAATAATAATTTTCTTTTCCATACCTAATTGCAATAAGATTGGGGAATGGCTAGATATTCCAGAGCTTACTTACTAAGATCTGTATCTAGGAACCAGTTCAGCCAATCCTTTCGAAAGGAAGAAACTGTTTAATTGCTTTGAAATAGACTACTCCCCCACCCTCCCATTTCTCTAGGTGTGGACAGTTGGATAGTGAACTACATCAATGATATCCTTTTCAAGAAAAAAATTGTTGAAGTAACTGGCTAGTGGAGCATCCTTTGAATGACTACCCCAAAATCTCAGTCGCATCCAGGGTGAGATTCAGGTCCCCCCCCGGTATCAAGAAGGGATATCCTAAAATACCACTTTGCTACACCAAGTCCCAAAATAACTGCCTATTGATATAGGGTTCATAGCAATTTACGTTTTTAACTTCCTCCTCCATCCCCATGAGCTTTTCTACTAGGATAATACTAGCAACAATGATACATGGTCTTAAGTTTGCCAATACTGGGTTCCAAGCTTCCAACAGTCATCTTGAGAGCCCATTTGAATCTAATGCACAAAATTCCCCACCTGGGAATAATCGCAAAAATAACTCACATGCCTTCCCAACCAAACACATTGTTATTGAATCAACACCAAATTCTGGTGTAAAACTTCAAATGTATGCTTGGGAATTAAATTTGGGGGATCCCCCTATCACCCTCACATTTTAGGAGAAGAGTAACATCAATAACCCTTCTCCAAGTCCTACTGTTCTCTAAGAGGCTAGAAAATAGGAGAACTAGAGGATTTCCTTGTAGGCACTTTCAACCGTTTCAATAGAGGGACATAAGTGCTGTCATCGATGCTGATACCAATCAGTTCCTAGAGATTTTCTTCAGACCTTTTGGGCTTCTTTTTTCTGAGAGCACCATTCTAGAATTTTAGAGAGTTTACTTGAGAAACTCCTTCCCTTGAAGGCTTGTCCGAAAACACCTTTAACAACTCCATAATCCCAATATAAAGCCCTGTCATTGACTTTGGATGACATTCGTCCCTAAGACTCCCATCAAATTCGGGTTGATTAAGGATTTCATTTAAATGAATCCTTGAAATGGGATCAATGCCAAGTAAATTAGTATGCAATCCAAACCTAGTCCTCAGGCCCTCAGACTTTTCGCTTTTAGGCACCATGGAAAGCCCACACTGCCCATAAGGGATAACTTGGGCCTCCTTTGGGGATGGAATACTATTCCGTGGGTTCCTCTAATCCACCTCCCACCACTTCTAACCCCAACCCCTGAACAACACTCACATGGTCCATATTATGATGAATATCCCTCGGGATAAATAAATTCTCCCTCATGCTTGCTAAATTCTCAAAATCGATAGATTTAATGCTAGGGTTGCTATATCCATCCATTCTAAAAATGCAAGATTTAATAAACTCTAACTCATTCATCAAGAGAGAATTTAAGGGAGAGAATAGGAGTGAATCGAGCTTACTAATTAAAGCTTATGTATCAGTGGTGCCCAACTCCCATGAATCTATGGCTTGCTCTTTTATAGTTATAGACATATCGTCATCACGAGTTGACAAAATTGATGGCTCCAAACCCTCCTATATTGTTACATCCCTTTTGTCTTCCCTAAGATTGATCCTTGGACATTAGTTCCTTAAATGTCCAGTTTCTCTACAAAGAAAACACCTAAAGGGCATATGTTTATGTGAATGTTTGAGCAAAACCGGAGAAGCTTGAACTTTAAAACTTTTATTAATTAATCATTGCATATATGAATCTCACAAGACAAATCAGCCACATAAATCATTCAACTGCAAGAGACAAGATATACCCTGGGAAAACCCTCCAAACACAGAGGATGAAAAACCCAACAATTCTTTGAGTATGATAGATAGATTTGCAGATAATGGTTTACAACACATAAGCAGATTGCCTGATAAGATATGTTACCTTAGCAGTAGAGAAGAGAGATCCAATACAACACTTTAATCAACTCTATTGAACTTTCCATATGCCTAGCATATTAATCACAAGCCAAAACACCTAGCATGCACAAAGATATGTGCCCATCCCTTCAGTATTTAGTTTTTAACTGAATATTAACTGAATTGAACCGAGTCTTTTAATCTTTAACTCATGTATGACCATAAAGTTAGGAGGGTAGCTAACTGTCTTTGGTGCTTCACATTTAGTGCACAATTTCTATTATTAACTTTTGCATGGATCTTCTTAGTTAACTAAATGCTAATCACTTAGTTAACAGGTTAACTTAAGTGTCATCAGCGCTTCACTCTTAGTGTCATCCATGCATGATCTCTGTAGGTTTCTTTTAATTAACTGAAACACATAAGTATTTATTAATTCAATTACATCATTCACTATTTATATCTTTTCATGGATCTTAGAGAGATTCCTTATTTAACTATACATTCTTTATTTACAACTAAGGCTTTAACTGAAGCCTTTACAATTCGAGTTCACTTGGAGGTAAATATAGGCAATTAGAATCTAGTCTCTTTCTCTATGCTTTGTCTCATTATCATCAATTAATTACTGCATGGTCAATATGTGTATTAATGATTTATTCATCTTATGATATCATACTCAAAAGAATTGTTCCATACTAATGATCATATATATTACCCCATGCCATATAGTCATATGCTAAAGTAATTCACTCTAGGGGTAGCTAATCCCTAAAGGAGACTTATAGTAGTCAGTGACCATGACTGGCAATATGAGTCACATAGTATAATCACATGAATTGATACAACACAAGTCTAGACTTTGATACAATACAAGTCTAAAGTCTTGATACAACACGAGATCATCTCCACAATTGGAGATTCATCTCATAGGGTACATCTATGAGAATCATTGACTTGATACAACACAAGTGCAGACTCGATACAACACAAGTCCACAATCTTGATACAACACAAGACTCTAATCTTAATACAACACAAGATCATAGTACATGCATCCCACCTCAATACATGAGGACATAGATAAGACTCGATACACACAATGTCATGAATTGATACCACACAAGTCCTTAACTTGATACAATACAAGTCTCCGAGAATGACTTCTGATGTTGCACATTTAACAATTTATAATCCAATCTTTGACTAAAAGAAACTTCATCCCATTGGATTATCACCTTCGCTTGCAACCCTTTTGATACATCCAACTCCATAAGGATAATTTCTACCCTTTTATCCTCTCCATACAACATATCATGTTCCATATGAATAAGTGATCCAGATTTATGCAGGAATGCAACAAAATACACAAATAACCATAAAAACAAAGATGCAGTGGAAATAACACTTCATTTCATTAATAACAAAGAACTGAAACGTGTTTATAGACATGATAGAAATAAACTAGCTAGAGTGCTGGTAGCTTATCTCTAAGAAGATATGTGGCAGCTACATGCCTGTGAAATATGTGTTACATTGAGGCTCGAAGGCCTGTATATTATTGAGAAACAATGGAAAACCCTACACATCCAAAAACCTAACCCTAGGAGGTCAAACGCCAGAATATGGGCCCCGTTGGGTAAATTGGTACATCAATTTCTCGGGATCATAACTTTGGCATACTATCTCCATTTTACCCAGATGATACATCATTAGAAATATCTATCCAAGGACTACATCCATTAACTTTAAATACTAGGTTTAGAACGAACTTATATTTGCCCGACATTCAATGCCAAAAAAACGTCGTTTAGGGCCTCAAAATGGCTTCAGAAGTTCAGGACCTGAAAACTGCCAAAAATAGTAAATTGTGCTACAATTAAGGAAACTAAAAAACTGAAAGAAATAATGGTGGGGGTCCAAGTGGAATAGGTGGGTGGCCACCAATATCCTCCTGGATCAATAAGCCTCCCTATTATGCTAGATAAAGCCTAAAAAATATGCAGAGACCATAACTGTAGGGGAAATCCCGATAATAAGCACCATAGATGACAAAGATTTGTTGGCTCTTTCTCTGGGTTGAAAGTAGGGTGGCATTTAATAAAGCTGCTGCGGTAGCATTTAATACTCTGTTGCATGCTATATATTTTTGGCCATTAATCTTAGTCATTGAATTTGTACCTAATTATTCAAACCAAATGCACTTAATGGAAAAGTTGTCAAACGTTTCTAAATTTCAATGCTTATTCATTATACCATGCAATAGTTTTTTTCTTGTCTCCATTAATCTTAGTCAGTGAATTTGTACCTAATTATTCAGACCAAGTGCACTCAATGAAAAAGCTGTCAAACGTTTCTAAATTTCAATGCTTATTTTGTATATCATGCAATAGAGTTTTTTTAAGCTTGTCTTAAAAAAATCAAAACCATTTGAGAAAGTTACCTTCATTAGATAAGAAGTTATATGCTTACCTTCACCAAAGACAAAAAGAAGTTCCCTTGCACACCATCTTGAAGACTTTTAAAAGAGGGCATAATATATGAACTAGAAATCCTTTGGTAAACATGGAATGATAAATGTCAATATTTCTATGCATGCTTCCATGAGTCCTTGCATGCATTTTGCAAAGTGATAGCAGACGATCCTAGTATCTACTTGCAAACAATAATTTTCCATGGTTGTAAATGCATACATGCCAGCACTCGACCTTTAATTGGGGATATGCATTGTGAGTTGTCATGTTTCTTTATATGTTTCGAAAGTGCCAAAGTCAATTTCGTCCAAGACTCGATGGAAATTTGGTACTATAGATCTCAAAATTCCTCTGCATACGATATCAAATCACAACTCATTAGGAAAGTTGGGCATTGCATCACACATTGTTGAGTCTCGACATGCACTGGCCAGACTATATTGACTTGTTTTCAATATCTGTTTCACCATAACCAATGGACGAGGGAAGTTGTGCTTCCACTCTATGTACAATCTCATTAAAAGTTGAACACTTGCTTGGACATACAGACAAATTGGCAAAGAGAGATGGTAGGGAAGGATGATTGGGCATCTTTTGACACACGGAATAACGCACATAGGTTGGTTTATTCATGTTATTTTGTTCAGGACTATTGGCATAGAATTCACTACCCATGTATCCTGACTAACAGATGCATGGTGGTTTATTCATGTTATTTTATTTATGCCTATTGGCGGGGACATTGGTTTGCTACCCAATGCAGCCTTGATTTTTTGATGCTTTTCAAATTGGATATCTAGTTAGTTGTATCTTCATATGGACTTATGGATACAATCTTATACGATCAATAATTATGAAAATAATGAATTAGAAATGGACTTCATGAGAAGATCCAAGCATAGATTATTTATACGGTGGAGAAACATCCACCATTATTCAAGAGTGTCACGTTTTTAGAGGAGATTATCCTTCTCATGAGTAGAAGACAAGAGATGTGGTAAGTATTTTATTGCCATTCAAGAATTTTAATCAAGAGGTTGGAATAGGCACTGTAAACATTTTATATTATGGTTTGGAATTATTCTAGCATTTGGTGAACTCATCTTGATGATTTTGCAACATCTTCAAAATGAAGTTGGGTTGTCTATCCATTGCAATCTTACCTCACCTTCATATTTAGAAACCTCTAATTACCTTCATAAACCCCACTATGTACAATATTTAAGTCCATGCCATTGAATGCATACCATGGTTAATATTTGATTTGAAAGTGTCTGTATACCTAAACAAAATTTACTTAGAGATGATTTTTTGTTAGAGTTGAGATTTTTCCTGAAAGGGGGACAATCTTGTTCCAAACCTTGGAAGTTCTGCTCGAGTGAACAAATGTTTTAGGTAAATAATTGTTGCAATAAGAATGTAAATATCACATACAAGGAGGATTATCTTTGTATGGATCATTCAAATGATTAATAAATTTATGTGTCTGAGGACACTTTGTCAGAAACCATGCACCCTTACTTGATGAGAATACTCTTGATTGGATTCCAATGGGACCCACTCTCCCATCTCTCATGACTTATGCATCCTATTTCACTATTTGTGTCCACAATGCACCTGATTCGAGTTGTCTTCAATTAATTGGAGTATATTTGGGTTAATTAGAGTTGTATTCAGTCAATTAGAGTGATTTTAATGGGATTCAAGTCCTTCTTGGTGCATTCGATTTGTCTTCAGTGCATGAGAATGATTTTGGGGGAATTCGAATAAGTCTTAGTCAATTGGATTTGTCCTTAGTGTATGGGAGTGATTTAAGGAGAATTGAGTAATACTTGGTGAATTTTGCTAAGTTTTCTTAATTTCTTAAATGGTATTCTAAAACAATTTACAATAGTAGGATCACTAAAAGAACAACAAGAACAACACAAAGAAGACAAAAATTTTCCTCAGGGAAATCACAAGGGAGAAAACCCCGCAAAAACTCCTTAGTATAGAACTCAACCAAAACAGTGTAAAACCCCAAGACGGCTTCTCCTCTTTCTTTCTAGTGCGCTTGTTCTTCTCTCTCTTGGAAACTTGCTTGAGTGAAGTGAGTACAAATGAAGGGGGCGCCTCCCTATTTATATTTGTCTCTTGACTTGACCTAAAGCCTAACATGGACGACTTGTCTAACTGATAGGGCCAACTTGTCAAATAAGTCGCCAAAATAATTATTATTACGATGACACATGGGTACTATTGACCAGACTTACATTCGTAGGTTTACATTGATTCTTTCAATGACTCTTACATGACCAATTACATAAGTTACACCTCCTGAAGGAGGAATGCAATTAGTACAACTAGAATATCTTTTGAAGTTACAATATTTCAACACTCCCTCTTAACTAGGAAGGTATTCAACAAAGAAAGAAACCAATACCACAATTGTTCATCTGACTAGTGAGTCTCTATATGTCATAGGAAGCTTTGGAACACCATCATGCATCTTCGTCATCAATATGGAACTGCATTATCATCAGTATGTGAATATTGAATATTCTTCTATAACATCAGTATGTGAATATTGAATCTTCTTTTACCACATCAGTATGCGAATACTGAATCTTCTTCTTCAACATCAGTATGTGAATACTGAAACATCATCATCATCTGCAACATTAGTGTGTGAATACTAGATCATCATCTGCAACATCAGTATGCGGATACTGGAACATCAACATCATCATCAATATGTAAATACTATATCATCATCTGCAACACCAGTATGTAAATATTGAATCATCAGTATGTAAATACTGAAACGACAACAACAACATTAGGATTTTAATGCTAAAACAACATCATCAATAAATTATATATCATCATCTGCATCATCAACAAAGAGATGTCGAAACATCATCATCATCATCAATATAGAAATATTGGAACAACATCATCATCATCAACATAGAAATGTTGAAACAACATCATCATCATTAGTATAGAAATACAGAAACTCTCTCATCAACATCACAACAACATCAATATGAAAATACTAAACCTACCACAACAACATCAGTATGAAAATAATGCACCTACCACATCAACATCAGTATGAAAATATTGAACCTGCCACAACAACATCAGTATGAAAATACTAAACCTGCCACATCACTATAGGAACACGGATTCCACCTCTTTCCCACTAGCCATCTTGGAGCAACACCTTGGTGGGTTCTCTAGTAGATCCATCCAGGAAAATTTTGTTTAACTTAATAAACCTTTCGGGCTAACTATCTGATCCAGGAGGATATCGGTGGTCACTCACCTATTCCACTTGGACCCCCACCATTGTTTCTTTTAGTTTTTTAGTTTCCTTAATTGTAGCAAAATTTACTATTTTGGGAAGTTTTCGGGTCCTAAACTTTTGGACTTGATATTTTTCATTATTGGATGTATTCCTTGAATAGATATTTCTAACGATGTATGATGTGCATCAAACGGAGATAGTATGCCAAATTTACAACCCCGGGTAATCGATGTACCAAGTTACCCAACGGGGCCCATATTCTGGTGTTTCACCTCCTAGGGTTAGTTTTTCGAATGTGTAGGGTTTTCCATTGTTTCTCAATAGTATATAGGCCTTCTATCCTCACTGTAACACATAGTTCAGAGGCATGTAGCTACCACATATCTTCTTAGAGATAAGCTACTAGCACTCTAGCTAGTTTATTTCCATCCTGTCTATAAACAAGTTTCAGTTATTTAATATTAATGAAATGAAGTGGAATTTCCACTGCATATTTTTTTATGGTTATTTTTGTATTCTATTGTGTTCCTGCCTAAATCTGGATCGCTATCCTAGTCATATAGATGAATCTTCATGGGGGCCAAAAAAGCCTTGTCTGGCTTACTAACTCTTATGGGCCAAACAAGCCTAACCAGACATACTAATACCCCTAGAGTTAATGGGACTCGTCTGACTTACTAACCCTTTCAGGACAACAAGACTAGTCAAGCATTCCCTACCCTAGACAAGGCTACCACACCACTGCAACAGAAAATCCTTCTACCATCTTCTTCACTCTTTCTTTCGAGGGAGGTCCTTTTCAACTATACCAAGCTTGTCTCGAAAGTATTCACACTTTACACGAGATAGAGGCTTAGTCAACACATTTTCCACTTGTTCCTTTGTAGAAACATACTTGAGCTTATGGCTCCCTTCTGCACCATATCCCGGATGTAATGATATCTAATTTCAACATGTTTCGACTTATCATGAAACACCGGTTTTTTTGTCATCTTAATACAATTCTTATTATCACAATGTATATCAGTCACATCTACTTCTGCATCAAATAATCCTGTCAACATCTTACGAATCCATACTACTTCACTACATGTTGGACATGTTGCAATTTATTCAGCTTCTATCGTTCTAAGTGAACTACCGGACTGCTTTCTACTGAACCATGAGATCATGTCTAATCCCAAACTAAAACAACATCCTGAAGTGCTATTTCTATCTTCAGATAATGGGACTACTAAGTAAATCAATATGAGAATGCATATGTACTTAGCATACATGATCAATCATAATGTTTTCTTGATCAAACTGATCGGAATCTATTATGCTTTATTTGTAGGTGGTATCCCATTCCCCTAATGAAAATCCAAGTTGTTTTCAAGCCTTGCTAAAAAAAGGTTAAACACTACATGAATGAAACTACAAAACTAATTATCTAGAAGTTAAAAGCACTTCCTAATATTGGTGTGGTAAGTCATTCAAATATCCATGCAAATGGTTTTTCCTTTAATATATGTTGTTATGTATTGCTATAAATGTAGTGAAACTTATGAAAGAGTTTCTTGAAATTTGTTTATGTTTATCATGAGTTATTAGATAGACTTACATATGATTGAAAAGAAAATATATTGTCAAAATAGGAAATGAGATTTTTGAAAAAATGTTGTAGAGTTGAGGGGAATGTGAATCAGGGACATGTACTAGTTCTTGGTGTTGAATCCCCATTAAAAAATAATGGTTAATAATGAAACATATTTAAACAATAAATTCTTTCAACTAAAGACTTAAAACTTTAGGATACCTACCCAACAAAAATACACATAAAAGAGAATGTGAGAGAAAACCATTTTTTTCCTGTTTTTTATTAGGTGTTCCCATTTGAATAATTTGTGGGTTTAAGAAGCAACAAAGGAGGAATTTTCCCAGCAAAGAGTTTTTAGTCAATAGTGAGCAGTGTTTGAGCTTCAGAAGAAGAACCAAGTTTTTTCTTAGCAGTGGGAATTTTCCAATAGTGGGTTCCTAATATTTTTAATATTTTTCACAGTAGTAGTTTTTCTCAGCAATTGTGTCATACTTTATTTTTTCATTTCCCTTATCCAAACATGTGAACTTGTGTTGCTAGCATTGGTCATCCCACATATCAACAATTGGAGGCCCAACTATGTATCCCAAGACTTTCATGATGATGATAATAATGCTACTGATAGTAGAGGGTCCTTTACAATCCCATTAAGTTCATTATCTTCGTTAGACACTCAAGGCTTTTCTTGTATGAAGAGACATTTGACAAATGCACTTGTTGATATGTTTGATATCAAGGGTGAGGCAGGTGTTGATATTACTATAGCAAGGTTTCTCTTTCAATGTGGTATCCCATTTAACGTGGCCCATTCCCCATAGTTTGATAAAATGGTATGTGCTAGTAATGAAACGTAGCTATGAGAGTTTTGCACAGTCTTGGTTGACAAAAAGAAATCATTCATTGAAAGTAGTATGCCCCCCTTGAAGGTGTCATGGAGTGTTGGTGGATGTTCTATCATTATGGATGGATAGACACCTAAAATCATCCACTTTTGAACATCATTGTATCTTCAATATCTCATCCCATCATATGGAAGGCCTATTAAGATCTCTATTCAAATGCAGTTTTAAAATTTAGTAAATTGTACAAATTCTTGTCAAAGTAACAATTATCAATAAGCTTAGCTACCATAATATGGAAGGCCTATTATCATTTCTAGTCAAATGATCTCTGCATGGAATTCTGTAATCTAGAATCTTTGTAATTGATTGCCATAGAATTCAGAGTTTTTACTTAGTGGATATAGTTTTCCCAATTTAAAAAACTATCATATTAATGATTATAATTATGATTTTTGAACTGGGCTTTTGCATTCGCAGCATGATTAAAATTTTGGAAATTTTTTTTTTGCTATGTAGCACCATGTGGCATTTTGGTGGTTGAACTTTTATAGCTCTTGATAAATAGTCAATGAGGATTTACAAATAAATTATAATTTGATTACTCCACTGAAAAAATAAATTTTTTGGCATGTAATGGATAATTGTCATTGGAATAATGTTATCGTCACCCATCTTTGGGGTTTTGTCAAACAAATATGGAAGGAGACCAATGCTTATGATTCCCATGACCGTCACACTTATTCCTATTGGTAAGCAATTATCAACAAGAGTTTGAAATATGTTCATAGCTCAGAAAAAGGGATGGTTGTTAATTGTCTTTAACAAAAATAACTTGCGGGTTTCTTGGCTTATAGTAGGGAAAAGTAAGATGTATATGCATATATTGTGATGTGAAAAATTACTGCAGTAGTCAGCAATGTTCACTTCCTTTCCCTAGCTTATGCGGTACTTCTTCATCTTTCTCAGTTATTGATTAAATCCTTTTATGTTTATCATGGTCAATGGCTGCACTAATATGAAGGTTTTTATGGGGGTAATTTGTTTATGTAATATGCCCCTAGGACAAGCATTTACCGTATAATATGGACTTCCTTTGGCATAGGTACAAAGTTTGAGGAGTATTAATCCTTCCAAATTTTCCCAGGGTTCACACTCAGCCTTGTCCCTTTTTGAAACATGCCATTCAAGCGGGACATACCACGTTAACAAGGGAATCTTGGTGGACGTTTAACACTAATTTTAGAGTTTTATTGGGTAGGCTAAGAAAAGTGTAAATATCCATGGCTTTGGATGAAATTATTTATAATGTATTGCATGTCTCTATACTGGAATTGAACTTGTGATTTCGGTTTCTAAGTCAACTGAATCCCTTAATTGTCTGGCAAATCTCACACTGCTTCCAACCTTGCCACATGGTATGTTCATGTTCTCACTTCATGTCTTCATGTTCAATTAAAAGTCCATATTCCCATATTGTACCAAGGTTTGAGGCGACATGAACACAAGGAGCTAGTTGGTTGAGTGCTAGTGGCCTCCAAACATCTCATTATACCACCTAAATAAAAGTGCTTTGCTGCTGACATATTTAGCGTGTTTTCAGGACTTTTATTTTGTGGTTGAGATATACTTGAAGAGTACCCTATGTACACTTCCATTCTCATATTATACGATATGGAAAATTCAATGGGAGGGGTTGATTGTTAAATTGAGTTCATTCATTCCTTTTTCTTCCATGTTCATACTTTTCTCTTGAGTCTTTTCGTGTCAAATTATTGAACACAAGTGTTGGAAGTTGCTTCGATGATATTCATGTGTTTGTCTCCCCAAGCATTGCGGGTAAATCACTTGAGAAGTTATAGTTCATCCCCTTGAATCCTTTGGATTGTGGAACTAATATCTTAAGACTTTGTATTGATAGCTATGAAGTACAGGCAACTTTGTTTTGGCATCCAACAATTTATTATGGATGAGTTTGATAATTTGAGGTGGAAATTTTTGGACTAATGAGATTCAAGTAACATTCGCCTCAATAGTTTTCTTCTATTTTCTCTCCATATCTATTTACTAAAGTTAACATTGATTTGGCATATAAACAAGTAACTATGAATTGAATTTGTTGTTCTCAAGCCTTTTTATAATATAAATCTGAACTAGTTCATAGTTTTCAATGATTATTTCTTATAGATTTTAACTCTTTTACAGGGTTCTCTTGACTTTAGATCAATAGGGAACCCCTCCTCGGGAAACAAAAGTATTGTGAACACTATTCCATAGGCTAGTGAATCCATACCTAATCCTTCTTTGAGTAGTCATTTTCCTTGATGTGAAAACCTATATATTTTATTCTTGCCTACATCTCCACTTGAGAAAATGGAAACATTTGTAAATTGTGCCTTCTCTTCATCACTTAATCCCATGAAAGTTAGCGAGGACTTTCCCTCATTTACCTCCATTCTTGTTTCCAAACAATATAGATCAAAGAGGTCTTTAAGCCTTATTACATCCCTAAAAAAAAACATTACAAAAAAGAAGTATATCATCAATAAAAAGCCTATGTGATATGTACAATACATTCCCCATTTTTATGCTTTTCAAAGTTGCAGTTATTTTAGCCTCCAACAATGATATACCAAGGCCCTCCACAACCAACATAAAGAGAAAATGAGATAGAGGAAACCCGAGGCTCAGTCCTCTACCATGTCTAAAGAATATGAAAACATCCCCATTAACCAATATTTGAAAGGATATTGTGGTAATACAAGCCATCACCCAGTTTACCATTTGCAAATTGAACCCCACATGGGTCATTAGAGAAGCTTACCCTATCATAATTTTTGGACAAATATACCTTTATATCCATAATTTTCAATTGATTTAATTTTATAGTATGGAATGCTTCTTAAGAAACCCCCATTGCTTCATGTGTTCACATTTTATCCTAAAATCCATATTGTTCTTGCGAGACACATCTAGAGAGCACCACCTTAACTATTCTAGGAATAGTTTTTGCTTTAATTTTGTAAATACGACTGCACAATATAGCTTTGCAATAGTCAATTTTTTTTGAGTCATCCTTCTTTGGTATCAAGGTAATGAAAGTAGCATTGAAAGCAACCAAACATTTCTCCAATCTCTTGAATTCCTGTACTACAATCAAAAGATCCTCCTTGCATGTTTCACAAAGGCCCATAAAAAATTCCGTTGCCTAGTAATAAAGACTAGGACTTTTATATTTCTTGAAGGACTAAAGTACTACCTACAATTCCTCCTTACTCACCATTTCCCCTAAAGTTTCATTATCCTCCTTAGATACAAAATTACGAAAAAATGTAGCCATCCTTACCACCTCTGTATTTGAAGCTCTTGCATCCTCCTTAAATATATATTTGAAACATTCAAATCCATCTTTTGAGACATCCTTAGAGTTGTTCACTTCCTCACCTACCTACATTTGGACTTTGCAAATGGAAAATAATATTTACACTTCACCTATGATTTGCATAATGGTGAAAGTATATTGTGTTCTCATCCCCCCTTTTCTAGCCATATGGCTTTGATTTTTAATCTCCACGTTGTTTCACTTTTATCTAAAAGTACTCTTTTTCCGTTCCAAATCAATATTCCTAATTTATGTTCATTAGAAGTATATCCAACCAAAGAGCCTCTTAGTTTCCTTCAGAGTCACCTCATCCTTGATTCTTTGTTCTTATGCCCACTTAATTGTAACATGTTTTAAGTTTTTCAAGTTGTGGAATTGTGTTTTTGAAGAAGCTATGTTTCCGTTATCAAATGGAACCCAAACCTTCTTAACCATTTTTTTTATAAAATATTCATTATCCAACTAAGTAAATTTGAAAGGACTTAAGGGTTTCAGTCCTAACCCATTCAAATCAAGGAATTAAAGATAATCAACTAGTGCCATTTCTACCTAAATATTTGACACTCACACATTAAAATTTTAATCGCATCCCACTGAAACATGTGGATGATTCAAAATGCTCATATTGAAGAACCCTTACCAAAAGGAAAACTTGTCATTATGTGGACCATAGACATTGAGAGCTAGTATATACTTGTCTAATCTAGAGAAAATAAGGTCAAATCAAGATCTAAATCGAATACCAATAAATAGTATAGTATAGTACTCGGGTCTTCCACTTTGATATCATTCCACCTGGCCTACCTCTTTGCATCCAGGTATGCAAAATCCCACCCACAAAGGATTTTTTGTAGCTCTTTAACTGTCTTTGAAACTTCACCCATTGTTTCTTGTATAGTTCAAGATTATGATTCTCAACTAGTCTCTTAAGGGCCAGTTTTTTCCTAGGTTTTCCCAACTAGTTACAACTTAGTGATATGCAAAGCAACACAACATTGTAGAAGGGATGTGCCTTTTTTATTTTTTATTTTATCAGTAAGAAGGATATTTTTCTATTATTAGTAAATATAAAACACTATTACAAATCTGTAGTATAGTTGGGTCTTCACAAGATCTGGCGTCAGACTATAAACAAAGGTCAAAAAATGAAAAAAAAAACATAAGCCAAATTGAAAATTTGAAAATTTGACCATGATTTTAGTAGCCCAACCTTTATATAGAGGTGGCTTAGCAAACTGTAAAATATAAAAAGAAGAAGACATTCATAGAGTTAACAACACCGAAAACTTAAGCGAAGAAGAGAGAACGTAGTTAGTCACTCATAGCATATTTTTCTTCATCTTCATGAGCTTTACTAGTTGCTCCCTCCTTGGATTCCTGATCCAGGCCTTTGCTTCTCTGTTGTTGCTGAAATGGTGGTTCAGAGAGGCGGATGATATCTTTCATGCGGCTAAGGTTACTTTCAACATCTTCTTTGAGCAAACTTACCATGAGTTTTACCACATTACCAAAAATTTCCCTTTCACTCATAGCCCTGGACAGTAAGAACTTAATTCTCCAGTAATTGTTGATGACAACATCGGGTCCAAGTTTGAGTCTAAACTCACCAAACATTTCATTATCCATGATAGTGATGGCAGAGCAGATGTGTTGGGGGGTCTCGGTGCGGAAGATCACCTCCCAGTCAATGTTATCAGTCCCCTTCGGATGCGTTGACATGCTGAGTGTCCCGATGTGAGCCTTCATGAAATAAGGAGTTACCACTTATTTCATAACACCTATAGCCAAACCCTCAGGTCCCTCATAATCCTCCAACCCCTTTAGACAATTATTGTTGAAACCATCCACATAAAAATTTGGCAATGCTTCAACATTCATTGAAGAAGAGTCCAAATTAGGGGTAAAAATTCTAATGACAAGAGTAAAACCTATTAAAGAAGATAGCTTTTGTATAGTCATACCTTACTTTTGTTCATTCCACAAAGTCGGTCCTATTATATCGTGCTAGTACTCTCTAGGCTCTTCTTTCTTGCAAGTTCTAGTGGAAATTAAGTTCACATAGATTTTGTATACATTGTCGGTGCTATTCTCTCCACTCATCCTTTTTGTTCCTCACCGTTCCCTATATTAGGATTTAGACCCTTAACCCATCCCTCTTTTTCCTGCCCCAAATATCTCCTCAAGATACTCATAAAGGGAAAATCATAGTCCATGAACTAATGCCCATATTGAAGACATCTCACACACTTAAAGGGCATCCCATAATAGTCAATACCATCATGCAATATTCAAGCCCTTTATAAATTGAGAAAGCTCCTTTTTGTAGGTGTATATCCATGGATAAACCTTCTTTCAAATATATCCCTACCAATATTCTAGAATTAGTCATGACGCCCATATGCTCATATTGCTTATATGCTTCTGTAGACACCCCCAAAGAATTACCTATCTCCTAAACACCTCAATTGACAAAAAATCCACTAAAATCCATGGCAATTTCACTCATATTGACGTGATAGAATCTTCTTCGATCTTAGGTCAAAGGAGGGAGTCCAGGCCCTAGGTGCATTGTGGTTTAGACCATTTCCAATAACATTCCTTATCTTTTATAACATATTCCTATGACCTGAGTATGTGTTAAAGATAATGCAGCTGCGAGAGCAATTCTCTGAATGGAACGCTAGTCAGTTACCCAGGAAGAGTAAGTCCCTAACATGTACCCTAGGGCCCTTAGTAGTCTACTGGGGTTCTTGGTCTAGGACCAAGCAGGTTTATTCCATTGAAAACCCATATCATGTGGCTAGGGCCTCTATCTATATCTAGGGAATTATGGTTAAGGACCATATAGTGCTTGGTCATAATATGACCAAGCAGATCATGTAGGATGAGACAGAGACATCCTAGTATGGGACCAGGCAGATTCTTAGTTTAATACCAATGATCCAGATGGATATCGGTGGCCACCCACCTATTCCACTTACTCAAAATAATTTTCCATTTTGGTCGTTTCGTAGTTTTTTTTATAGTTTTTCAGTTCCCAAATTTCAGGGTCGTTTTGAGGCCCTAAACGACATTTTTTGGAAATTTGGGGCGGGGGAGTGAAAGCTTAACTTTCATTTTTCCTTAATCAAAATTTGTAAAGTTCATATATACCTTTCCAAGGTTCTATCGAGCTCCCCAAACGAAGCTTGTACGTAAAAATTATGACCCAGGAAATTGACTATTCAACTAACCACTTTGGGGCCGCAAACTATATGACAGTTCATCTTCCAGGGTTATGTTTTGGAAGTTCAGGGTTATTTCCCTCATGCTTATGATAAATAGGCCCTTTTGGCCTCCCTTTGTATTCATCTTAGCATGAATGAGCGTAGTAGCCACATCTATTCTCAGAGATAGCTACCACCATTCTAGTTATTTTATTTTACAGTATGTACTTCTATTTTTGCTATTCAATAGAATATGTGTTTACTGTATCATTGTGTTCCTTGCAATATATATGTGTTTATGGTTCTATATCTATTCTTTCATTTCATTTTGATATAAATCCAGACCAGTGGTATCAAAGCAATTTTCTCTTTGATTGTTTCTTAATGCATACCCCTGACGAGGTTAGGGTATAGAGAGTTGGGTTACAAAATAATTTCACTTGAGAATATTACTCTCGCTGCTCCAAGCGGCCTCCCATGGTAGGAGAAAAGAGATATGACAGAGCAAGACATCCTATAAAGTTATTTCTCGAGGAAGCCCTTGCAAGACAGAGGAACAAGATGATGGATAATTTCACTTAGATCCTTCAATGAATGTTGGTAGAGGCGAATGCACCTTGAATGAGCAATCGTTTCAGAGATGCAACTCCCATCGAGGTACAAGTTAACTTTGATATCCCTTTATTTGAAGGCCAAATTGATGCCAATGCCATAGATAAATGGTTGAATATGCTAGATGGTTATTTCTTTGTCCACAATTTTTTCGACGGGGAGAAGATCACCTTTGTGCTTCTTAAGGTTGCCCCCATGTTAAAATTTGGTGGGAAACCTTTTGTGAGCAAAATTCATCAGACGAGGCTCAAATGTTTGAGGAAAATCCCACTTGGGCCTCTTTTATAGATTCTGTGAAGGAACAATATTACTTTGTGGGAAACTATGATGATCAATACACAAAATGGACCATTCTACATCAAGAGAGGGACCAAATGGTGCCAGAGTACACCAACAACTTTCATACCTTGCGCACAAATATGGGTATCAAGCACTCTGAGTGACACCTAGTGCTGAAATATCGTAATGGACTACATAGGTACATATGAACACAGATGAAATTCCTGGACATCTCTTCACTTGAATTTGCATATTGGTATGTTGTCAAAATCGAGCAGAAATTTCAGCAAAAGAACAATTGATACTTTAGACTTGCGTAGAAGTAGGGCAAGGGAAACTATGGATCGCAAAACACAAGACAAAAAAAGGACAACCAGTCCCTGCCAAAAGAAAATAAGGGTAATGGAAAGACAAAGAAGGACCCCGAGAAGTGGTGTGAGTTCCACGAAATCCCCCGGAACAACAATGATGAATGTTTCTTAAGGTAGTCATTGGTGGTCGAGATCAAAGATTTAGAATCACATCCCAATTTTGATTTTGAATCAGAACCCAATGACATAGCTGCAGACTAGGGGAAGTGGATAGTTGATGCAGAACCCAATGTCATTGTTGCTGCCACACATATTCGACCAGAGGAACTTGAAGAGTCAGAGGTAGAGGAGCACCTCTTCCACTTGCAAATGTGGGTGAAGGGAACCCCCCTACATTTTGTTCTTGACACGGACAACCAAAAGAACCTGATCTTAGCAGAAGGAATCAAGAGATTGGAGCTACCAACAACACCAAACCCACAACCATACAACATCATTTGGTTAATCCAAGGATGAAGTACCCACGTCAGTCATCAATTCCACCTACGATACAACATGAGGTATTGTGTGATGTGGCCCCACTTGAATATTGTGATGTTTTTTTAGGACAACCATATATGTGAAAGTGTCATGATGTATATGAATCATGACCTCGTAGTGTAATTGTCACTTTGGGAGGACAACTCTATCGGATAATAGAGATAGTTTCACCTACCATAGTCTCATTAACCCCAACCAAGTAGGGTAGGAAGATAATATCCCACACTAGAAAATTTTCCCTCTTAACAATTTCCTCTAAAGAAGAACAAAATATCACAAATACATCCATAACATCTGCATAGGGTCCCTTTGCTCAACAGATATAAGAAGAACATAAAGACATTATTTCCCTGTCGATCCGAGTACCTCTACAATGAAAGGCCGCGCATTCAAGAAGCTCCTCCAGAAATAAATAATCCAAGCAAGCTCAGACAAAGGATAACATGGTAACAAAAATTGTGGAACAACCCCATCACACCCATTAACAACAATTACATTCCTCTGAAGATGTAAAATAAAGAAAACCTTCCCTCATTAGCAAATGACGCACCTAAAGCTCAACTCAACACACAGTTCGACATATGATAATGGATTCGATGCAGTGGAGACCATTGATTCATAAGGAAGGAGGAATGATCCATATGTATATCGGTGGCTACCCACCTATTCCACTGACTCAAAATAATTGTCCATTTTGGTAGTTTCTTAGTTAATTTTTTACGGTTTTTTAGGTCACAAACTTTCAGGGCTATTTTGAGGCCCTAAATGATGTTTTTTTGGAATTCAGGTTTGCAAGTGGTTGAAATGGTTGCTAAGAACATGATTAGAGCTCAATCAAAACTTTTAAATCTCATATAGGCCTTTCCAATGGGATGTTGACTATTCAACTAACCACCTTGGGGCCGCAAACTTTATGACGGTTCATCTTCTAGGGTTATGTTTTGGACGTTTAGAGTTCTTTGCCTCATGCTTATGATAAATAGTTCCTTTTTTCCTTCTTTTGTATTCAACTTGGCACAAAAGAGTGTAGCGGACACATCTCTTCTCAGAGATTACTACCACCATTCTAGCTGTTTTATTTTTTAGTCTGTTCTATTTTCGCCATTTAATAGAATACATGTTTATTTTATCACTGCGTTCCTTGCAATATATCTATGTTTATGGTTCTATATTTGTTTCATTTTTTCTCACATAATCAAGATCAGTGTTATTAGAGAAATCTTCTCTTTGATTGTTTCTCGGTGCATATCCCTGATGAGGTTAGGGTATAGAGAGTCGGGTCTTGAACTAGTTTCACTTGGGGAAGATGACTGTTTCCGCCCCAGGAAGCCACCCATGGTGGAAGAAAAGAGAGAGGATGGAGTTGGATATCCTATCAAGTTATCGCTCAAAAAATTCCTCATGTGATAAAGGAATAAGATGATGGATAATTTTTCCCAAATCCTTCGACAAATGTTGGCAGCGGCGGATGCATCTTCAATGAGAAATTGTTTTGGAGATGGAACTACCTTCAAGGTACACGTTAAATTTTATATCCCTTTATTTGAAGGCCAAATCGATGCTAATTACTTAGATAAATAGTTGAATTTGCTAGAAGGTTATTTCTCTGTCCACAATTTTTTCGATAGGGAAAAGATCACATTTGTGCTTCTCAAGGTTGTCCCCCATGTCAAAAATTGGTGGGCCTTTGTGAGTCTCAAATGTTTGAGTCAAATCCCACATGGGCCTCTTTTGTAGATGTCGTTAAGGAACAATATTACCTTGTAGGAAACTATGATGATCAATACATAATATAGACCATTATGTGTAAAGAGAGGGACCAAACGGTGTCAAAGTACACCAACAAATTTCATACCTTGCACTTGGTATTGAAATATCACAATGGCCTACATCCCTACATACGAACAGAGATGGAATCCCTGGACATCTCTTCACTCGGATCTGCCTATTGGTATGCCGTCAAAGTCGAGCAGAAGTTTCAACAAAATAATAAGCAAGACTTCAGGCCTATGGAAAAGCAAGGCAAGGGAAACTCTATCTCACATAACACAGGACACAGAAAGGACAAGTAGTTCCCGCCACAAGCAAAAAATGATTATGGAAATACAAGGAAGGGAATTGAGAACTGGTGCGACTTCCACAAAATCCCCTGGCATAACATTGATGAATGACACTCAACGCAGTCATTGGTGGCCTAGATCAAAGCTTTATAATCAAATCCCAATTCTGATTCTAATTCGGAACCCAATGTCACAGCCGTAGACCAGGGGAAGCAATCATTGATGCATGACCTTGTTTGTGCTAGAATTTGTCTTCTAACTACTGGAGAGACAAGCCTAACTCATATTGAATGTGTATTTGATTGTTTAGTTTAAAATGATGGATCGGGTAGACTGGCTGAGAAAATAGAAAGGGAAAAGATCATGGGCATGGAGTCTCTGTTGTACTCATGAATAAGAGGTAATCTAGCTTATCACTAGACCGGTTGCATACTACTGTGAAGATGGAAGACAGAGAGAAAACAAACAGTGAACCATAGAGATGTCACATGACTAAAAAATCCAATCAACAAAAACACTTTCCAGAAACTGAATAGAAGGCACTTGAACAGTGGGAAAATGCAATAAAAATTTCACTGCATGGGAATCCATATTTCATAAAAAGTTTATGACACTTAGAAACTGATATTTTATTCAAGTGGGAATAATTAAATAAATGATCAACAATGAAACATAGTTTAATAACAAGTTGTCAAGAATCTTTGATTATGTAATATAAAAGAAACTAAATACCTACATGCTTACAAATTGATTGATATAGCCTTTGCTCCTCCTACCAACTCACAACCTTCTCGCTGGAACCCTTGTTACATTATCATTCTCAGATTATATAGAAAAAAACTTCCTCCTTTCCATTACAATTTTGTTGAAAATTAAATCTATAGACAAGCCCGAAATAAGAAGAACCCCTTAATTCAAGACAAGAGTTCTGGAAAATGATTTCAAAATTATTCCTTTGTATCAAATCTGGAAATTCTTTTGCCTAGAAATCTATATATGGATCTCACTTTGATGATTGACAACTGATTTCTTAGCCTGAAAATCTAGGAATGATTTAACTACCATCCTAGAAATCAAGAGTTTAATCTAGATGAGCTAACTGATTCCTATCCCCTTGTCAGCCCTATTCAATGCCCCAAAATGGTGGAGTTGATTTCTAAAAATCTGGGCTAATTGCTTGTGACTGCAATTATGGGATTAACACCTTCTTTGTTGTTTAAAAGTGGTAACCATTCACTCTTTTGCCTCTTTGATGAAATTATCTGATTGCCAAATATATCTTTTATTACGCCTATAGGCGTATATATCTCATATTTTAGGATTTGTACTTGATCGAGCGGATCATCAAGATTCACGATGACTTATATATCTCATATTTTAGGATTTGTACTTGATCGAGCGGATCATCAAGATTCACGATGACTTGACAAGTGTAGAATCTAGATCATTTTCATCGTCGTCTGATTTTGTTGTTAGGATGGGTTATTCCTTAATTAATTACTTAACAAATGCGCGTTTGGTTAAATTGCGTGCCGAGTTTTTGAAGTTTGTGTGGCCACTATCCTCGTGTGGTAGTGATCCCAGGACTTTTTCATCCACCGGTCAAACCGGCCCGTACCGATCGACAAGTTTTTGCATAGATGCTGCACAGATTTGCATTCTAACTGAACGAGTTTCAATTTGTGTTTCTGTTAGATTCCAGTTGCAGTTGCAGTTCACGTTAGAGGTTCATTTATAGTTGCAGTTCGTGTTAGAGGTCCACTTGCAGCTGTAGTTACAATTCGAGTTAGAGGTCTACTTCCCATTCCGGTTCACCAGTGACAGATAAACATTACCATTCTGATAATGGCTTGCCCAGACGTATTCGCAAATGCAAGAAGTCTTCGACGACACAATAAACTTACTACTCATCTCACTTCAATTCAAATATAAGAATCTCAAAGATGGAAAGAATTCATTCTGCATATGTTTTCTTTTAATCTATTTACTGATCGTGGTATTTGCACGAGCTTCTTGAATCTAGGTAGAAGTAGTTTCCTAAAGGCTTTCAAATTCGGTGCCGTGTTACTTATAAGTTTTCACTTTCATCACTAATCTTTGCACCTAGATTCATCGATTATATTGTGCAACTCTCTGTTCGTTTGTTTACTTGATAATATTCTAGATGTGACAAATCTAATTTTGCTATAGGTGGAAGGAGTTGCTCGTAATCGTGGGAAATGTGTTAGGATTTGAGATACATTATCACTCTTATGTGAAAAGAACCATCGCTAAGACAGGTCGAGTTCAATGAAAGAGGGAATCGCTCATTACAATAATCTCATCAATGCACAGCTCAAGAATGGCGTCTAGAAAACAAATGATTCGCTTTCCTTAGGTTGGATATTGATTTACTTTGAGAAGATAAGTGCTAAGAGTGAAAAGCCAATTGCTACTTCTATATCTAATTGGATTGTATTGAAGCGTGATTTACATTTCCCAAATAAATTTTCAGGTATGAGTAAGTTTCTTTTATAATGAGTAGTACACTATGTCCATGCAGAAATGAAATAGACTTGGGACAAGTATTTAGAAGTGAAGTAGGTATTTCTCTATTGATCGGATGAAATACAAATGATAGGAAGTCGCTCTGGTGGAGGAGCGAGTTAAATAAAAAGACATGTAATTGCTTCGAGTTTACACTTTCTTCACTCTGTATCCTTAATTACAACATGTAACTGTAAGATCTGTAACCCTGCATCCATCTGCAATTAAAACAAACTTTGTATTTTCCGACATGCCGCAGAATTATTTATCACTTCACAATGCGCTTTCAAATAGAAAAAGTTTATAGTATGTTAAATGCCGGTGAATCGTATTTTTGTTAAGTGTGTACAACCTAGGTCCTTTCACAAGAGTAAAAGGACTGCTGTACAGGGGTCGAAACTTTCATCTCCTTAAACTTTTATGTTTCCACACCTAACTGCCCTCAACTACTCCCCGGCTCTTGACACAAACCAGACAAGTCTGGTAGTTACGGACTCACATGGAGTTAATGGATGAAAGTGCACGCAAACAGCTGAAGTTATCTATGCATCAATGTGTAGTTGACTTAGAGAGGAACCCTCATCTACCACTCTATCTCCAACGAGGTAATGAAATTGCCTAGGTTGAAGGATTAACTCTCGACCTATGCTGAGGTAGTTAGCTTGGCATTAACCTTTGTATTCTGAATCTGCACTTTAATGGCTTATTTGGAGTGGAACAAAATTATAACTTGACTGCAACTCCCAGGTTTGTAATAATATATCCACACAATTGCGTAACTGCATAAGATATATGTTATAATAAATAAATAAAAAATCGTAAATATATACTTTTTATCATGGAGGATTTGCATTCTGTATACTTTGTAATTGCATTATATATGTTCTATTTTTCTTTATATAATTTTGTAAGCCATATTTTTCTCTCAGAATGATCGCTTTATGCACTTATCGCTTTATGGAGAGACCTCTTCGCTGGAAGGCTAAACTTTTACTTGAATTATGGCACTGTATTAATTTATCATCATTATGATATTGCAATAATTTATCACCTCCTTATGTCTTCATTGTCATATAATAAGCAAATATACTTTGCATTTTGTATACCATGATATACTTGTAAAGGCTATCTTTGGTATTTGGTAAATTCTACGGACGGTTTATATTTTCTCTGTATTTTTGGAAATGTCACCAGTTTCATATGTTTTATTTGTTTAAATGTTAAAGTAAAATCTTCAAAAGTAAAAAATGTCTGTTTAAATCCATGTGGGGAGTAGGTATCAAGGTATGTGATCTACCTACCTATGAGGTCTTTCCTAACCTATAATCTTTTCTTACATAATTTGAAGAAAAAGTGTTAAAACCTCAATGTTTGTCAACTTTGGACTTTGCAATGAAATCCACACCTGCAAGATGGTGGGTTGCACATAAACAATCTATCTCAGAATGGCCCCAATTCCGGAGATTGATGCAAGTCCAATTTGGAGAGAAAATGATGTACATTGGCAAAAAATATACATGATTTACTAGTCCGATCGATCACATTGAGTATTGTCGTGTGACTTGGGAAGCATGCCCGCGACAGGAGTGGGTCCATCAGTTTGTACAAACAGTAAATATGATAACGCAAAATTGGTACACGTCGGTCAAGCTGCGACGATGAAGGATTCAATGGGAAGAACTGGCTTCTAGTTTTACAAACACATTTGAATTTGTTGATGACCATCCATCGATCGACATTGCATTGCAAGTAATTAAGATGAAGATATTAAAAAATATTCATGAGGAAATGACAAATTTTAGTCAGAGCAGTGCAACCGACCAGCACTGGATAGAGTGCTATAATGTAATAGGCGAACTTGATGATGATGATCCCTGCGACATAAACATTCCCGAGTCTGAAGGAACTCGTCTGGTGGAAGGTTTGGGTGTGTTGAGTGACAAATTTTTGAATCCATTAAAAATCAAGAAAGTAAATATCGAGTCTCCTGAAAATCCAAAGTTTGTCAATATTGGAGATTATTGGGATGATGAGACCGCTGGGAAGATCACAGATTTACTGCATGAATTCCAGGATTTGTTTCCCACTAAAATTTTCAGAGATGAAAGGAATTGTCGGAGAACTTGGAGAAATGAAGATACCTTTGAATCCCGATGCAAAGCATGTTATGTAGCGAACGTATCAACTGAACCCATGGTACAAAGAAAAAGTTAAGAGAGATTTAGATCGAATGCTGGATGCGAGTATCATAGAACCTATCTAAGAATTTTAGTGGATCAGTCCAATGGTAGTGCAAGATAAGAAGACTACTGGAGAAGTGCGTATTTGCATCGACCTAAGAAAGTTGAACAATGCTTGTTTTCATGATCCATTTTTGACTCCATTTACAGATGATGTGTTAGAGAGTGTAGGGGGTCAAGAAGTTTATTCATTTACTGATGGGTTCTCTGGATACCATCATATTAGAATCATGAAGGGAGGTACCACCTTTACGATAGAGTGTGGTTGTTTCCAGTATACGGTCATGCGCTTTGGACTCAAGAACACTCGTGGTATTTTTTATAGGATAGTAATGGCTACTTTCAAGAATTTTATTCATAAGTTTCTTGAGGTCTATTTTGATGACTAGATTGTATTTGGGCTCATAAAAGATCATATCGAGAGCCTCAAAATGATGCTGTAATGGTGTCGATAGTATCAAATTTCTCTGAATCTAAAGAAATGTATTTTCTGTGCCTTGTTTGGAATTTTGTTGGGTCATGTGCTTTGTTGCGATGGAATCTTGGTAGATCCTGCTAAAATTGCAATTGTCGTTGACCTACCACCACCCTCGGCACTAAAGCAATCAAGAACGACTTTGGGACATACAAGACACTATCACAAATTTATCAGAGGATATGCAGAGGTGACTAGCCCCATGGAAAAGCTGTTGAAAAAGGATGTGAAGTTTCGGTGGACTGAACAATTCCAAGGGAGCATGGATGTCCTGACGAATAAGATGGTTACAACACCCATACTAGTTTTTCCAGACTGGAAGAAAGAGTTTCATGTACATGTCAATGCGTTGTCTGTCGCACTCATTTGTGTAATAGGGCATCTTGGCGAATGTTCTATTGATAATCCTATTGCCTTTGCTAGCATAAAATCATCAACAATAGATAATAATTACACCACCACCGAAAGAGAAGGCTTAGCTATGGTATATGCACTTCAAAAGTTTCGACACTATTTGTTGGGTGGATAATTCAAAATGTACACTAATCACTCTACATTGAGATACCTGATCAATAAGCCAGTGTTGGGAGGGAATATTTGTCGATGGCTTCTCCTCTTCAAGAATTTGATTTTAAAATCATTGTTAAACCCGAGCAACTGAATCCAAGACCTAATCATTTGTTGAGAATAGAAAGTGGAGAAGAACCTTGTAATCTTGATGATAGTCTCCCAAATGCACAATTATTTGTGATCTAGATGTTTGATGACCATTACAAATATATTATACAATTATTGAGTACGGTATATGCACCATCTGGATTCACAACAACACAAAATAAATAGTTAGTGGTAAGAGCTACAGATTTCTAGTTGATAGCCGAACAATTATACAATATAGGACCGGATGAAATTCGTCGTCGTTGTGTCTTGGATCATGAGTGACCAATGATATTAAGTGAAGCTCATGCTAGTGTCATAGGAGGCCATTATGCAGGAAAAATTATAGCGTAGAAGACATTAGAAGAAGGATTGTGGTGGCCTACCTTGCATGCGGATGCTCGAGATTATTGCCGTAGCTGTGATATCTGCTAGAGAACTGGAAAGCCATTGCGACGAGATGAAATGTTGCTAGTACCTCAAATAAAATTATAGGCATTCAAAAAATGGGATGTTGATTTTGTCGGACCTAATAATCCACCAGGAAAGAGAACAGGTGCACGATACATTATCACTACGACAGATTACTTGACTAGATGGGCTGAAGCAACGTTAGTAAAGGATTATACTACTTCTACTGCTAGAAAAGTTTTGTTCGACAATGTTGTAACTAGATTTGGATGCCTGAGGATTTTGATAAGTGATTAGGGCACACATTTGATCAATCAGTTGATCGATGAATTAACTAAAGAATTCCAGATCCAACATAGGAAGACAACACCATATCACCCACAAGCGAATGGTGTTGTCGAGGCATTCAAAAAGATCCTAGAGAACACATTGACAAAGATCTGCAATGTTCAAAGAGATGATTGGGACTAGAAGGTATCTGTTGTACTATGGGCATATTGCACAACCTGTAATACATTGACAGGCCCAACTCTATTTCGACTGGTTTATGGACAAGAGGTTGTCATGCCGATGGGATATATTGTAACTACTTTGAGGATAGCTGCGATTACTGAAATGAATGATGTTGGCGTTGTTGAAGAAAGATTGTTGCAGCTTGTACAATTGGAAGAAGACAGGTTTGTTGCAAGCTATCATCAGAATGTTGAGAAGGTGCGACATAAAGCTTGACATGACCGACATATCAAGAATAATCAATTTCACATTGGAGATCTTGTTCTCCTGTACGACATTAAATTTTTAAAGCATACTAACAAGCTTAGAACACATTGGTTGGGACCATATATTTTTATTCATATCACTAAAGGAGGAGCAGTGTAATTGGAGAAGTTAGAAAAACACCTTTCAAAGGATTGATGAATGGAAGGCGACTAAATCCTTACCAGGATAGCCGCAATTTGGTCGATTGAGGATTCAAAAAAAAGAAAAAAATGAAAAAGAGAAAAGTGAAAAGAAAAATAAAAAGACAAAAAGTCGCAGATTTATGAGTGTTGTTTATGATTGTTATCTATGCAAAAAGTATGGGTGTTTTTGTTTCAAGTTTATCTGTGTTGTGTTGCAAATGATATGTCTGTCGAGGAAAATAAAAGTTGTTGCAGGCCCTTCGCCTTTTGCAAGGAAAGAAATGTGTTGCAGGCTCAAGGCTTGTCACAAATTTTTTTTGTTGTTGCACAAGGAATCTTTGTCGCAAGTGATAATTCGCTAGCAGTTAATTTGAGGACACAGGAGATTTTGGCGGCGTACTTTTTTGTCACTTCCATCATTAATGCATAATAACCATTGATTGAAATGATAGGAAAAGTGATGGTTCGATTGGCAGTTTCCTTGTAATGATTAGAAATATTGCTCCATGTGACGAAAATCACTGCCACCTTTCCATTTATTGCCCGATCGTGTGATGGGATTGAACGTGTAAAGGTATATCTTCTTCGTGTCGGAGGTTTATTCATTCTATTGCATCCGACTGAGAGCGATGAATTGTTGTCTACAACTGTGAGAGTTGGAGATGTCATTTTAACAGAGTATGGTCATTTAGTTTCCAGTAAGAGCACCGTTCAAGAATCAAGTGTCAAAACTCCTTCACCTACACCAATTATGGAAGACACTGCAGCATCTGTTCCATCGCCACCTGTAGTTGTAGAAGAAGATGAACAATTACTAGTGATTTCACCAACTATTTTATGACTAGAGCCACTTGGAACATCAAGAAGGAAATGATCTTGTACCCACCAGAAGGAAATGATCTCATACCCACCAGAAGGAAACAACACCTTCACAAGAGGAAGACCCAGTAGGATCTGCATACATGCTACCAGACTATATCCCGCCCAGAGCAACTGATGCACCTAAGGTCATACTTGGAAAAAATGCAAAGTATTCCTTGGTGACACCTTCCATAACAAAAGGCGTTTGGGTAACAACAAACACAATTCCAAACTTGTAGAAGATGGGATTTGTAGACCACGACTTGCACAAGTTTCTAGAATTGGCAATGAACAGATATATGATGACTGTCCAAGACATAGAGAATGGACCTATTTACATGGTTCCAATGGAATGGGAACGAGGATTTGACAAGTATGGATTGTTGTCGTTGATGTACATGCCACATTTTGACCACACAACAGAAGTGAATGCCTATGTCAAACAATTGCTAGTATGTTTCCATGGCAGATGTCTATGGCTCAACCAAAAGATTTCAACAGATGTCGAGCTAATAGCATCGATCACTGGGCTTCCCCTTGCAAGTGTTGATCCAACACCATTTTTCACTGGGAAAGACCAGGACACAACATTGACAATTAATTTGAAGGAGAAGTATGAGATGACAATGGACATGCGAGGCTTTGCTATAGCCTCCATCAATGATATTGTTGTTCGGTTCCCAACAAAAGTATTATCTAGTAAGATGTTGCACAAGGTGTGAATGAACTAATGCACAGGAACAATTTCTACGAAAAAACAATGTGCAGTAGGGGTCCAGCCTAACTAGTCGACATATCTGCTAAATGAGATATTAGTAGATGCCGAAGAGGTATAGGAAAAAGGTATCCCATTTCATTATTCTTGGCTACTAATTTTGATTTCTTTTTTCGCATGGGTAGAACCACCAAACTACCAAGGGTAGATGTACTAGTCCCATGCCGAGGAGCTTGATGCCAGAATCTCTGGTTTGCTAAGGAGCTACTTGAGAGGCAAAGGGATAATAATGTCGAATTATTTTTACAAGGAGAGGCCCTGCGGTACTATATTAAGAAGCAAGCCATACTTACCAAAGCAACCATTAAGTGATTTCAGAACATTATCTAATTTTCGGTCAGGTCCCATCACATTATTTGGAGCCGTGACAGGATCCTCCAAAGCAGTGTTTGGCCACACAGTTTCACCTATATGTTGTTGAAATTGATACCATTGTTCAAGATTGGACGGTAGAATGGAGAGTACATGTCATAGAGGACCAATTCTTTGTTGAATAAGAGTCGCGATAGGATGACCCATCAACAAAGAAGAATGGAGATCACAAGGGGATACACCAGTTGAAGAAACCCTAAGAATTTCTCACAGTCTTGATGAGTCTAGCACAACCCCAACAGATCCAACGTTGGGAGAGAAGAGAAAGAAATTTGAGAAATTTGAGAAGAGTTGGAAGAAGAGGAAGGATGACAGATCATCTGGAGTTCTCAGCCTCACCAACAATGATTTGATACACTCTTTTGACATAAGCAATGGTAGAAGTCGCTATTCAAAGGTGCAAAAAAATGGACGAAATACAAATTGAGTTGACAAGCAGCATTGTAGATTTACTACAAACACTCTGTAAAGCTGTTAAAATAAGTTCGAGTGGAAGTCAACCAAATGTCTTACTTGACTGTGTCGCTTAACGAAGCTGGTCCATCTGAGGAGCGACATGTTGAAGGATTGTTGATGCCAACTCCGACTATCAAGATTCAAGTTCTAGGTCAAGAAATCGACCTAGGCACACCAGAACTAAATGCCATGGTAAAGGACCTTGGTCATGTCACTGTGGATTTTTATACACTGGCGATGTATGAATTGCATGCCATTTAGATTGCAGACGCAAAGATGAAGAATAAGGAACACACATTGGTTAATCAGGTCAAATCCTCACACAAAACAGTTAATAAGATGAAGTAAACAACCCAAGAAGCATAACAAAAAGCAAAGACATCGCAAGATGATAGGCATTGATTGGATATGACTGTTACACTCACTTGTAGGATTTTTACAGATGAAGGAATCATGACAGAGATGTTTTCAAAAGCCAAGGTCTTTCAAATTGGTGAGGTAGGGGACAACTTCCGTAAGAGGATTCCAGACTTGGAATTGTAGATAAATCCTAGTACACCTCTAGAGGTATTGAATGAAGGAAGAGAAGCAGCAATTGAGGTGACGATGAAGATAGAAGAGGCGGAGGCACTTTGTGACAAAGTGGTCGAGCAAGTTTCTCAATCATGGGAAGATTTGATCGATGCTAAAGAATTTGAAAAATTAATGGAGCAGTTGCATACTCCAGAGGCAAATGTTAGCTAGATGAAAAGTGAAGTTAAGAAACTGCCAATAGTAGAGAAAATGGCCAATGCTGCTGACATGAAGAAGCTACAATAACATGTCACAAAACTTTGCACCCATCAACAAAAAAGGACCGATCGGGTCACAGAACTTCAAGCTGAAGCGGAGAAAGTGATAGGCATCATTCATCCTGTACATAAAAATGCGCGACAAGCATTGGGGTTGGTAGAACTAACAAATTTAGAACACATCAGTTACAAACTTGTGGAAAAGTTGAAATCAGTGGAAGAAGAAGTGGGACAGGAAACATACCAAGTAGTGAAAATCTTCCAAGATTTTCAAAGCAAGGTCGTAATCACAAAAGTTTCAGACTAACGTGGATCGGGACGAGCCATAGGTGAGTGTTGGGGGCCTATTGGCCCTAGGAAAAGTTAAACATAATTATTCTCATAAAGATGAAGATTCTATTCGCAAGACAAGCAGAAGCTGCGACTGAAAGATTAGCCATGACGAAAATGACTGTGATAGAAGAAGAATAAAGCAGTCAAAAAGCAGAGTTTGACTAATTTTGGAAAGAGTTAGTTAAAATAAAAAGCTTTCTTTTGGTAATAAAGCTTGATTGTATTTTGGGTCGATAGTGGCTATTTTTAGATATAATTGAATGTATTGAAATATAAAGACAACCTGTGAATTGATAGTTGTGAGTCAGTTGACGACTGGATCAATATTTGTAAAAGCTTATAAAATCACGAACCCAATTGTGTGCAGGTGGATACAAGATGGCCAGTTCAAGAGAGGAATAGGCTTGATTTAGGTTGTGTGCAGATCGACTATTCAGAGAAGAAGAGAAGAAATACATAGGCGAAAACCAGAGAGGATGAGACAAGAGATGAATGTATGCATTGTAAAGAATATCTGAAGAAAAGTCTACAAGATGAGTTCGCAGACCAAAGGTGCCAAACCAATTATCATGCCAGATGAAGAGCACCTTTGTGGTTTTTCCTACATGGGTTTCCACGTTATATCTTGCCTCTGTGTGTTTTGTGTTGAATGTATAATTGATATATATGAGCTTATATGAATGTGTCACACATACTTAAATGGTGAATGGACTTATATTTGTGTCGCATCTTGAATATGTGTTAATGCTTCATGATTAATGTTGTTATTTATGATGAAAAATCAATAGATAGTTATTGTGAATGAATAGATAAGAACAAAGGTTTAATTCCGGTTTCGGTCAAGTGAAATTGTCTTGCTGCAAGGAAGAAATCCTTTCCATAACTATAGAAACCTAGTTTTGGTAGTTCCTAGTAGATATATCAAGTGAGACTTCATCTGTGTTGCAAGTGTTGTCGATAGACTCTTGCTTTGTCAGGTCGATATCTTGGGCTTTGTTGACGAATGAGGAATTTGAACCTGGGTCGACCAAAAGTACACCAACAATCATAATCAAGCAAATTGAGTGTCTGCCTGGGTGGCATAATATTCTTCTTTTTACATGCCAAATTGAGGTCGATTAGATGCACATACTTGCAGTTGAGGCATGAGGATAAACCTTCTAAAGCATAAAAAACATATGGCAATATGCACAAGCCACTGCAATCATTTATCCTCTAGTTTCATTAAAGAAATCAGACAAGTTCTTCCTTTTGTTGTTGCTTCCATATCTGACCGTTTTCTGGAAGATTCATTTGAAGGTCCAACTATATAGGTTGAAAACCAAAAACTTGACTTGTTTCTCTTGTATAATGCCAAGTATTCTCTTTTGTGGCTCAGTTGTAATAATATATTTTCCCTAGATGCAATCGTTGATGAATTCAATTAGTAACAAAAGAGACAGAATTTGTAATCAAGAAAAAAGTAGAAGAATGAAACAAACCTGAAGGTGAATTCAATGACAAAAAAAACCATGAATAAAAGAAAAACAAAATATGTAATCAAGAAAAAAAATAGAAGAAGGAAAGAAACCTGAAGGTCTAAACATTGTTTCCATTCTGGAGAGACTCAACGTGAAGCTCAATACCAATACTTAACAGTTTCAATTTTTGTCCATCGACACCAATCTCATCACCATGTTTAGAATTGCCTAAAGTCCAATTCTATTTTCTCTTCCTAGATATGTCTTCAAACATATTCTTAGATCCTACATGCCTCCAATACTGAACCTTGAAAAAATATAAGGTTTCAAGGGGTTGACTAGGGTTTAAAGAAAAACGACCACAAGTTGGGGAGGGAAAATCTAAATCGATATAAGCTACAAATTCATGTGAGAATTCTGAAATAATCTCATATTATATACAGAAACGCTGGTGAAAGTTTGAGGTATATATTAACTTTGGGAGAGACATCTGTACTGAATGCCATGGAGTGCTGCACAATTTCTCTTAAAGTTGGAAGCTAGTATTAAAATCATTGGGAGTTTCTTTGCATATTAAATTGCTTATACAATTACTTCATAATGTTCCACAGCTCCCAGGTGGTGGAAACAAAATGAGAAGTCAGTTGGAGTACAAACATATGGTATTCACATTGGTTAGGGTCTTAATTGAAAGCATGTAAGATGAATGAACATGGCAGTATTGTAAGAGATATCGTAGGTAAGTAGTGACTGCAAAGCCCTTGTTTCTTTTACTACTGCCCCCTGCATTTATGCACCTTCATAAAGGCATTCAATCGATACCCACCTTCAACTCTTTTCAATTTCATTTATACAACATTTAAGCTTCCCTTAAATGCTTATTTCTTTGTGGTGTGGACTACCTAGGGTATGTTATCAATGCCCAGTAAACTTCCAACTACTTTCAATTAATCTACACGTAAGATATAATGCTTTGTGTGTATGAGAGTTGCTCTTATCTACCCTTCATAAATTGAAATAAGGCTTTCAATGATATATTGGCTTTGCCAGCTTTTATTACACCTTGTCGGGTTTTAGCTATGTTAGCTATTAAGGGGTATTAAATTATGTCATATCACCACCCATACCTGTCATGTTGTACATCAATTCTCTAAATTCCAACTTTCTCTTTAACTCCAATAATTTATTACGATTATTGATACAAAGGAAAAATAAAAATCGAGAATTGTTCCACATGAATCCATGTAGAGGGATGCGTGTATCTGTTTTCCATGTTAATGAGTTGTTCCAACTTTAATTGTTGGAGAGAACTCTGTTGGTAACAACAATTATGAACAACTTGCACAATTAAACTCTTAAATTGAAACTAAACATACAACAATTCAAACCAACAATAAATCCATTCTCAAATATATGCAAGATAATCTATTTTTGTTTTAAGATCATTAAAGGGATTGTATAAATCAATGAACCAGAAATTAATGACTAAAATGAAGAATTCCAAGGATTAAAAATAAGCCATTTGGTTAATCTTTTGTGCTTATTCAAGACATGTATGGGATGAGATGGACAACATGATCGGGGTTAGAGGAGTTTGGCAAGGGGAGACAATAATAGGATGTTTCAAAACCTAGCAAATGAAGCTAGAGCTAAAAGAATATAAATCCCTTTCCTTGGTGCTAGCCTCGACATGCGTCTTGCTAGGAATGCAGGCTTATTTTAGGACAAATTCATTCCCTCTTTGCAATGTGTTGTTCAAAGCAGATCTATCTTTTTCAATTGCAAGTCGCCAAAGTAAGTGTCCATAGATAACATTTTCACAAGCCTCTTGATAAATCTAGGGAAAGGGGTTATTCTGACGTTGTGGGGCTATTTGTGGGAAAGGGGCCCAAATAACTATGCTGGGATTCTATCTCTGAAACTGCTTTTAATCCTATCCACTTAGAAAGGGACATTCAAACTTCAATTTTTTGGTAACTTAATATTATTCATAAATCAGATAGACGAGGGAATTTCAAATGGGAATTTTGTTCTCAACTCTTTTGAAGAGGTAAATCAAATGAAATCGGTTTAATTACATCTCCTTTTCTCATGTCTACAAAGAGCTTAATGCTACTATTAATAGCCTTTCCAAAAAACGTTTACAGCTTGAGGCTGGAGTTTGGTTGGTTTTGGAATCAAAGGATGGACAAGTATTTGAACACATCAAACCAATCTATTGATTGTGCATCCCTTCAGCTGAAAGTGCAGATCTTTCCAAAGGTTGTGATACTCTGAAGTCTTGTTTCCAACCTATTTTTGGCATTTATGTAGTGTTGAAAACATTATATTAGGGTCTGTTTTCTTGAATAGTTTTTATGTAATCTATTGAGACACTTCTATGACTATAAAAGACTATTTTATGTGGTTGTATGAGATTTTAGAGAAGGACATAGTTTAGATAGGATATCCTTTATTGTCTTTTGGAGATTTAGTTTGAAGGGACAATATTTTTGGATGGTCTTGGAATGGGAATGCATGTGTAGAATGTTATTTCTTTTCTTTAGGATGGATTATACAATTTTTTTCCAATGATTTTTTTGTACAAAACAATTAGGCTGGTTGGTCAGATCCTTGCGCAAGTATAGATAAGAGGAAGAGTTGAAACCATCAGAATAAGAGGAAGGAAGAGAGATGCAAGAATTAAGTGGGAAGATAACGAGATAGGGATTTAGAGGTGTACTAGAAGCTAAAGGGAATAATGCAACATAGAAATCTTCAGGAGCTAAGGATTTGAAACTAATATCGCTCTGAGATATGATGAGAAATTTGTTATGGTGAAAGCATCAATACCTTCAAGAGAGTTACCCCATATCAATAATTGGTTAATGGTTTGTCCCTCATATAAGAGTAGTTCAAAGAATTGAAAGCACATAAGGAGCAATTTAAGAGGAATCAAGGGAGTCGAATCCTTTAGGCAAAGAATTAGCCTCTAGAAAGCATCTTGGATAGTCAAGTGATAGGACCACCAACTTGCATGCATCTGCAATAAGTCTCCTTCCCTTGCCATCTCTGGTTTGTGAGTAGGTTAGTTTGAAGTTAAATTTGTTTTTTAAGTTGGTTAGCAATAAAGCTCTAAGTGTTGCAAATCTTCCACTTTTGTGTAAAGGGGAGCTTCACGACAAAATGCATGCTTCACATATGTAAATACTGCCTTTTTTCGATGGATTGGACTGGTCTTAGAGGTATAGCCAAGACCTTTGTGCCAAAATTTTGTGAAGAAAAATCTTTTTCTTCGTTAAAAACATAAAAAATGGAAAACAAATCAATTTGATTTGGGTGAAATCATTGTAGATTAGATGTAAATGAACTCAGGATTGACATTTTCAGGAAATATGTAGACACTTTTGGGATTGAATCCAAACATCAAGGTAGATATGTTGGATCTCCTTGCTTATGTGTGGCTTATGTAGGGATAGATGCATTGTATATTCAATCTTTTGTTCAATAAGTATATTTATTGATGTATCCTCTATTATGTAGTACTAAATACAATATCGATTTTCCAAAAAAAAAGAATTAATTGAGTAATTAATTTTCCTTACGTTTATACAGATTTTGAGACGTTTTAATATTAGGAAGATAAGAATCCACGTCTTAATTAAATGGAAAAGAAAATGAAAGTTGTTTCCATATAGTAATCTTCTTTTGATAAACAAAACTTTAACTTTTCTTTGAATTGAGAGTTGAAAATAGTATTATTTGCATGGTAAAATGGAAGCTTAAGAGAAATGAAACCCTTGTAGACATCTCAATTCCCAAGATATATAACGAGTTTGTGGACACCTAAGTACCTCAATTATATTTGAAAGACAACTAGAACAATATTGGTCAAACAATAAGCAATAACATCAAATGACTACAATAACATTAGTCCCAATAGTAATCAAGACAATTCCCAGTTTGAAGCGAGTCATCTCAAAATCTTGTTGTGTGGACAGTTATGTAAATAAGGTATAAGCGAAATTCTAAAGGTCGACTATATTGACAATGAGAACAATGAGGGATTCTTTGTAACATTCAGAACAATAGTCTAGCTCACATAATTAACCATCATAGGTGACCAATCACATCAAAAGAGTATGGAGGCATCTGTACATAGGGACTAACCATAATACCATTTGTAGGGCAATGAAAAACTACTTATCAAACATTAGATAGAAACTTGAGTTTTCTACACTGAAGGTATCTTGACTTCTGAAAACATTGTGTACATTAATCCATTGTAAGATTTGGCCATCCATTTCCAGATTGCCATCCATGCTTGAAATGAATTGTTATGACTATAGTGTTTCATGACAAGAATAGACTAAATGGCATCTTATGGTAATGTTGTCAAGTTAAATAAACAAAATGTTTTTTCCATTGTTGCTATTGTAAATGGAAGGATTTGTCTGTTATCCAATCAAAAGTTCAAATTTTGGAACTCGGATTTATAAGAGGATTCAATGATTTATGAAAACTTGGATAGAAAATAAGCATTTCAGCCAAATGATTTGTAGTTCAATCCCAATTCTAACACTTTGAAAATTAACAGTAAATTTTAATGTTGTTACAGAGCAGAATGTCAAGAGAAAAAAGTGGCTAAATATCATATACCATACTGAGAGCTAACTCACCCTTGAAAAAAGATTAGGAAGCAAATTAGAATTGACTAATGACTACATAAACAAAAATATTTGTTCCAGAATAAAAATCTGAAGTGTCACTGCTAACTATTAATGGATAAATAATTCCCGGTGCAACTTTTGTCCACGAGATAAATGAAAGTGCCGTTTGAACATAAATAAACTACAACACTTTGTGAATGCTTTAGTGGTGATGATAATAGGTATGCCTTTCTCTTACGTGGGGTGAATTTTAGCAACTCACAAGGAAATGGATTGGCATTGAAAAAGGAATTGCATTGTAGCAATTAATAAATTTAAATCTTTCTTCCAGAAACACTCTCTATGAAGATGAACTTAATTCTGAAGTCCTAAACACAAAATGTGTTGAGACAAAAAAACTCCATACAAACTCCACATCTAGGTTCCAAAATTCTTCATCAAAGATTGTAGGTTAATCCACATATAGCTTGCTGCATATTCAGAATTATAGGTCAGATCAAATCAATCAAATAAAAAAAAGAATGAGATGAGGATATCTGGAAACTTGTTTACACCTCAACTTTCTTTAAATTTTCATAACTATAGATGAAAATCAAAATACAGATTCTCAAAAATATTCCAGTCTATTGGTATTCCCAACATAACATTCACCTCTCATCCAACTCTATATGATTATTTAAGCTTCATTTTTCTTGAAAATTGGCACAATTATTTAAACTTCAATTTTCTTGAAAACTGGCACAATTATTTAAACTTCATTTTTCCTGAAACTCGAAATTGATTAGTGAAGTTTCGAGTCTTGGAAAAGGAGAAATATCAGAGTTACTTGAGATTCATCAAAATTTCCAGAACATGTAATCCACCACCACAACAAGATGCGATATCAGAATCATGGGGCCATTAAACCTGCTCAGACATTCCATATCCATGCTGAATAAAGCTTACCAGACCCAACTAATATAGCAAAAAAAATCTATGTGTTACTTATCATTACCTATAGTTTCCACAAGAATAAAACCAACTGTCTTTAAGATGATGGAAGACGAAATAATATGGAGACGAAATAATATGGAGACGAAATTACCTATCATTACCTATTATTTCTCAACGAATAATATTACTTATCATTACCTATTATTTCTCAACGAATAATATTACCTATCATTAACTGTCTTTTTTGTTACTTATCATTACCTATTATTTCTCAACGAATAATATGGAGACGAAATTTGTCACAATGTGGCGACTATCCCACATAGGTAATCGTCACACGTACGTTCTTAATGAGTTGAATAGCCAACTTTTAACTGGGACAACATAGAATGTGTTCATTCTGTTCCTCCCTATGTCGTGCAACACAAAGTCGGTGTCACGCACATACCCTGCCTCTTTCATTTGTCCAACCAACTTCTCTAATGTTGCATATATCTTCTCTGCTTGTGGGTGTAATCTAGATTCTCCTTTGATAAATGTATGCACTCTATTGTTGACGATCCTGGTTATTTCTTCAAACCCAATTTTCTCATCATACGAGATGCATCATCACCTGATCTGCCATACGAAGCATAGATGTTTGACATAACATAAGTTACTGGAAACGAGCACAGGAACCGTAAAACTTATAGAAACGAGCACAGGAACCGTAGAACTTATGGAAACATTTATGTTGGGCAAAATTTCTAGAAATGAGCATGGGCATCGCGACGTCCAAACTTCTGGGGCTCATAGCGCTGGGGATCGACGACAAGCAGGGTCTTGTTGTACTTGACGAGAATATCAACCAGAGCCTTGTCGATGCTCTGTCGAATGATGTAGATCTGTGATGTGTGTCCTCCTTCTTTCACCCTGATTCTTGTATACATACGGGCTAAGCGCTGGCCCGCTGACGTCCTGATAGAAGAAAACGCCAACATAACGAATTCTTTATTGTGTAAGTCGAAGGTCTTATCCTCATCAAGTCGAGGATGTAAGAAAAAAGATGAAGTCGAGTCGAGGATGTAAGGAAAAAGCATGCATACCAACGAACAACAAGCTGGACAAAACAATGGATAAACGGAAACACTAACAGACAGATTTATATGGATGGCTGAACCGACAAGGAATCAAAGTTACAGTAGCCAGACTACGTCTCCATTGTGAACCAACCAGAAATCAAAGTTATAGTAGCGAGATTACGTCTCCATTGTAAACCAACGAGGAATCAAAGCTACAGTAGCGAGACTACGTCTCCCGTCTCCATTGTGATACAGTAGCCAGACTACGTCTCCTTCCACATAACCTCCATTGTGAACCAACTAGAAATCAAAGTTATAGTAGCGAGACTACATCTCCATTGTGAACCAACGAGGAATCAAAGTTACAGTAGCGAGACCACGTCTCCGTCTCCGTCTCCATTGTGATACAGTAGCCAGACTACGTCTCCATTATTAAACGCCTTCGACATAACCTCCATTGTGAACCAACTAGAAATCAAAGTTACTCCATTGTGAACCAACAAGGAATCAATGGGAAGCCAGACTACGTCTCCGTCTCCGTCTCCATTGTAATACAGTAGCCAGACTACGTCTCCATTATTAAACGCCTTCGACATAACCAGAATTAGAAAACACCTTCCGCATAACCAGAATTAGATAATTCTGAGATAGAGCAATCATATTCAAGGATAATAGTGTGAAAATCATCTTTATTAATGTAATGTTTGGATTGAAATATTATTTGGCTTCACCTAAAGTCAAAGAAACATATGTTAAAGAGTAACCAAGATGTGATAGGACCCAAATGACTTATATAAGTTAAGATAGTAAATATCTATCCCAAGACGACCAAACCAAAGAAATGCAATAGCAAAAAGAACCAGGGGAAAGTAACTAAAAACTAGTAATTGTACTTAGGGGTGTAATAAAAGAACGTCCTGTTGCAAGCTAAGCAAAAAGATATGGACATATACAATAAGAAAGACAATTTGAAGTGTTGAACCACAAATTTTAGTTAATAAAATCTTATGGTTGATACAATATTTTAAAGACATTATATTCTTCACATAATTGGCTATTACATTATCCCCCTTTCAAAAGTAATCATGAAAATTATTGTTCTCTCATCCAAATGACAATGGATTGTTAGTTTTTGTAGTTCTTATGTTACAATCAAGTAACATTGCATAAATTTATGGATCTATCTACTAAATAAATAAAAATATTTCAAATTTATAAAGAGAAACAATAAATAATTTATTTATACATTCCTTAAACGTGGATCATTAATATGAAATTCATAACATTTTGAATCTCACTAAAAAAAGAAGGTAGGTTAATGGACATCATTGGAAAATATCTCAAAAAATATAAAGAAAAACTTAAAATTGTCCAAATTCTAATAATGTAAAAAAAGAGGGTAGGTTAATGGACATAATTGGAAAATATCTCAAAAAAATATAAAGAAAAACTTAAAATTGTTGGATATATCTAGAAAAAAGATAAATTAAATTCATAATAAAAAATAAGATTTATAATATTATGAAAAAATTATAATTTGATTCATATATCATTTCATTTAAGAATTTAGTAGGTTTACAAATATAAAAGCCAAGCAATTCTAATTTTTTTTGTCAAATTGTTTTGACTATTCAAATGAATTCATTAATCATTTGGATCCTCTTACATTATAATGTTTTGATGCGAGTACATATATGTTAATGCAAAATAGAACATTGATATGTACAAGTAATCTGTAGCTTGTTGAGGAGTAGATCTTGCACATGAAAAGTAGTTAGGGAGAAGGGAGAATTTGGAGTTAGCTTGAAAGGATGTAAAGGAAAATGAAATAGTGGAAAAAGAGAAGTACCTACATATAGAACGTATTTAAGGGTGCTCCAATGATTGTAGCAACGTCTCTGCATTTTTTCTTACATTGACATGTGGCTTATCTTGCATATGTTTGTAACGATAATAGGAAAATGCTGGGGAGAAGTGAAGATACTTAAGGGACGGGACTCTGGAAAGTGCAGTGAAGGTCAAACCTTGTCGCTCCATTGTACTAATGTCTATTGTAGCCTTTGGTAATGTCATGCCTGTATTGTTAATGCCCATGCCATTTTAAGAGGGACTTGAGTACGACCCCCCCTTTGTATAGGTGGAATTGGTAGAAAAGTAGGATTGTTGGTATCCCATGTAGGACCATTGTACTTGTGAAAGTTAACAACAACAAATGTTGGAAGTTGTGGAGGATGATGGTTTAATTTGTAGGAAATATCAACCACTTGTCCGGGTGATCCATTAATGAGGCCTACTGAAACCCATAATTTTGATGCTAACATTACTCGCTACCCAAGGCAAAGCAACACTGCACACTCTAGTTTCTCATCTTCAATTTGAGAAGTAGCATGGTTGTTTATGTGCTCAACAATAGAAAGTGCTATTGGAATTTGCAAAGACTTCAACATGTGTAGATTATTAAGTGAAGCTAGTTGGTTGGTTGCAAATAAGTGCATGGAACCTTTGAAAGCAGATAACTCATCCTTAGAAAGGAAGGAGTCTATCTTGGACATGAGCTTCCAATCCTGTATAGTAGCTGTTGCAGTTCTGATGTTATTAAGAAGGTTCCTGAAGGTGACCTGTGATGGGTCATTTCCTTGCTTGCAAAAAATAGTTGAAAGTGTTACAACTGTGTTGAAGTTGTGCCAAAGTGCAGTACCATGGGAAGAGCCTACATACAATGGAATGTCCATAACTAGTGGTAATTGGGCAAGGTCTCCCACAAGACTAATTGAGCAACCACCAAAAGAGATGTTTTTATGGTGAAGGAATGCTTCACAGAGACGTTCATCAATCTGGGTTAAAAGTGTTGGGCCTAGGAAGCTCATTTCATCAATGAGAATGTAGTGGATATGGTGAAGCTCTTGGAGGTTTGAAAGTGAATTCCCTTCCAAAGGCATGAATTTTTTTATAGGAATATGAAGGGCTGAATGGATAGTAGACGCTTGGATGTTGAATGCTGCGACGCCAATAGGGGCCAGTAGCAAGAGCGGGGATTGACTGAAGTTTTTCGTCAAGGAAAGGGATTCTCTTATGCAGTGAATGAAGAATGATTTGCTAGTGCCAACAGTTCCTTGCACAACCATTATGAGTGGAGGACTTGTTAGGATGTTTGCGGAGTGATTCATGACAATGGAGTGGGATTTCATTTGAGTTGGGGATAATGTTTGATAATTTGGTGTATCAGAGTAGGATGGTTGAGGGAGGTGGTGGTGTGAGCGATTATTTTGTATGAAGTCAATGGAAAGTTCTTGCAAGGTGAGGGGGATGGCCCTATCATGCCAATTATGGTTTTTTCCAAAGTCACGACGACCAAGGATGTCAAGGTCACTTATTTGCATGTCATTGGTAGGGTGTAGTTGGGAGAGCAATTCCCATTCATCCAATTGCAAGGGTTGTGGGTTTTGCAAATCATTAGAAACCATGGTGTGTTCTGATAAGGAAAGGGGTTCAACTGGTTTTCGATCAACATGCCAAGGAGTGTAGGTCAATTTAAGTGCTTGCCAGTTTGTAACAATGGAATCGTCAGAAACACCAATGTTGAGTTGTATATTGCGGAAAGGTTTGTATAGCATGAGTTTACGTCTGCAGAAATCAATGAACACGGGTGTATCTATGGAGGGGATTGAATAGTAACGGGGAAGAACACGGACGATGGCATGGGGATCTCTTGGTTTCCATTTTTCTTTTTTGCGATGAGCATTATATGACCAAGATCTTGCAGCCTCAATGAGAGATATGGAATGAAGAGCGGAAGGGCGTGAAAGGTAGGCATCTATGAAGTTTGTTGATGTGAAGGGTGTGGGATTGTCTGATGAAACATGTTTATATGTTTTTTCGATTGACATTGAGGGATAAGAAAGAACGACTACTAATTGCGAGAGGTAGTTTTTGCAACATATGGCATGTTTCTTGGGCTCCAATGTCACGATCAACAAGTGTTTCTGACAGGAATTTTTGAATAGCAACAATGGAAGGGTCAAGAAGTGGTGCAGCATGGATAATTCGTCGAAGCATTTGGTGAAAGCTTTCAGATTTTATTTCTGATTTAGATGCATACTTAACAATGTATTTTTGAATGACATGTATGTCAAGCATTGGTTGACAATCAACATTCCCATGCCATATAAGGGAGCCATCTTCATTTTGTGGGGTCCGTATTTTACACTATAATTCCCTTGTCTAACTTGATTGCATCATTGGAAAGTTGAACTGCAACTAAATTGTTGAGATGCCTGAGGTGCATAAGTTTCACGTCGTCCAAGATTTGAAGGTTCCAATTAGTGCACTCATAATTCCTATCTTGTATATTCCCTTCCTTATTTTTTTTCCCCTTTATATGCTTTATGACAAGAAACAAGTTTCTAAAAATTATAATATATTATAGTTGAAGACTCTTGACATTTTCTATACATAGAAGAAAGATGTACATTTCAATCTAGTTACTTGTAGCCACACCTATACCCATGAAAATTTCATTTCTTCATCTCCATCAAGATAAAAAAACACCCTAAACTTGCCACCCCTTTGCATTAAATATAATATTCTATTAACATAAATTCTAATTATTAAAAAAAAGTAGAATCATATTTACAAACACCCCAAAACAAAGAAATGAGACATACCTTCAGTTCATTTTAGACATACTGAAGTTTTTTTTGGTATTTATTTTCCCGCTTTGAAGGTATGCTAGTACTATATATTTTCATTTCATTAAATAATGACCTACTCAATTTTTTTCTTCACTTCATTTTGCTTTGATCTCTGCATGTATCTTCCAACGTACAGCTAGAAGCCAGGCTTCCCTGGTAATCTTGTATATAAATATGAGGGCTGTCGAAGCTTGGAATTATCACTACACGACTTTCCTTTCTCAATTTAACTCCTCCAAGTTTGGAGTGGGGATCATGGCCTCTAGATTTAGCGAGGGAGTGATTTTCCACATTCTTTACGAAATAAAATACCTTCATTCTCTCGATTCCCTCTTCGGGATTTAGGAACTACGGGAATGATCTTCTGATAACACTTCATTTTCCTTAACCCTATTTGATCAAGATAAAGGTTCAAAATTCATAGAGGTCGCAACTATTTTCATAAACATAAATGATAATTCTTATTTACTATTTTCTTATGATCACTCCAAGTCTTTCTTCTCCCTGGATCGAGGAGTGAATTTTGATTCCCTTATCAGGATCTCATGGTATCCTTTCTATTTATTATATTATGTGGTTCAAGACTTCTTCTGCAACAATCGCTAGAATTTCTATATTTCCCTTTTAAACTTATTATTGGCTTCTTTTCATGGGTATTTTAGCGATTTCCACATTCTTCAAAAAACCTCTACTCCACATCCTAAAAAAAAGTATAAGGGGATTTGAAATTTGCTAGGGAAAAAATGGTGTCGCCGGATTTCACAAAAATAGTTAGAAAATAGCAGAAGATCTATCCTTCCAACTTCTTGAGAAGATTTAATTTGCAAATAATAAAATTAAACAATTTGGAAAACTATTTCTTAAATAATTAATAAGATATTTCGAAAAAAAGAAAAATGGTAGCTTATCATAATTGAATGTGAAGATCTCGAATAGTGACGGAGAAGAGGACACGAGGTATATGTAGCTTGACAAGTTTGCAGGTCATTCTCAGGACACGTTTCAGTGTCCAAGTACGATTAATGATATGTATTTTTTTAAACTTCGCTCACCAAACTGAAGAGTATTCCACAAGATTCTTGTGTATTACTTACTATTATATATAGAGATTTTTATTCTTCCATAATTAGCTGTAATCGGCCTTGAAGAATCTATTTTTGTGAAGCCTGCGTTGTGTGATCCAAGTCTGTTAAGCGAAAGTAGGAGCAGAAGAAGATTCTACTCACGAAGATACAAGATTTTCCTGGTGTTGAGGCCCGGAAATTCGCAGGCAACAACAGTAAGGGATTCTCCCCAGTCAACGTTCCCAACTAGCCCGTGACTGTTTGGTATGGGGAATCTGTTCGGTTTGCGGTCCGGCTACCGTAGGTCAAAGTAACAAAAAACAAAGGCTTTACTGGTTGTGGCCCGGTCCACCGTGTATTTTTGTATTTTTTGACTTAAGTATGATATGCAAGTGCCTAATTAACCATGCAGGGTGATAAGATGCAAGGAGCAGTCACAACGTGATGCGTAGGTTCTTACCTCTAGTCTTAGCATTCACAAGCATCTAAATCACATACAACAAGAAATTAAAACTAACTACCTAAACTATCCCTAGGGAGCAGGATTATCATTCGTTGGTGAGTAATATATTTTGTACATGCATTATGAAGAGTTACAGATAGTTGATACTTCTTTCAAGACACATGAAAAATTACAGATATTTGAACAACCAGATAGCCAATTGTTTATGGACAACATTTATTACTCACAGTGGAAAACATCACAAAAATATACTGAAGAACATTCAACAAGAACATAGGTTTAGGAAGTTAAACACTCTCACAGTTAATGAAACACAGCTGAAAATGAAATAGTTCCCCTTCAACATTGTTCATTTAATCACATTGATACATTCCACATTTCGCTTTCTCCAGCAGGCAAAAGTTGCAGTTTCTGATTGTAAAATGAAATAGTTCCTCTTACAAGCAAATGGTGTACAAGTTTTTCCAGGGAAAAGGTCCCTTCTAAGTTCTATTTTTCCATATTTAAACTACAACAGCAGATCGTTTGGGCTTCCCCCAAACGTGTGACCTTTCAGTCCTTCAACGCTTCATATTCCGCTATGTTATCTGTATGCACTCATGAGTCATTTAGTAACGTACGGGCCGTCCGGTTCACGCCTATATCATCATCATCCTTGTCTTCTACTCTGCCCGAGCCAAGGCAATATCAACAACCTTGTGGATCTTCCTGCAGTTAAACAACGTGCATCATTCACTGGGGTTATATCCTAAAATAAAACGTCAATTTAAATCAACTGAAATGGCTAATCCACAAGAAATGGCCATGCGCACCACCTGTTCTGGGAATTTTAACAACGCCGACCTCCCTACCTCATCCACCTACAGGCTCGACAAACATCACCAATGACGGAAGACGGGAAACATTGGCGGCTCAAAAAATAACATCGAAAGGGTAGACCAATTTGCAGGCAGGAAAGCCTTAAATCGGAAGTCGGACAAGTAACGACATCGGAAGCCAGATGACTTTCCCAGCTACAACAGCGGAAGAGACAAGAGCTAGAGACATCCGAAACGCGGGCGGGAAAAACTCAATCGGAAGTCGGAAGACATTACATCGGAAGCCAAATAACTTTCCCAGCCGCAACGGCGGAAAAGAAAACGCTACGGGTATGCGATGAAAAGGTCAACACGCATCGGCAGTCGGAGCTCTTCATACTTCAGATGGCTAATCAATTTGGGAGCCGCAACGGCGGAAGAGACAAGGGCTAAAGACACATGAAATGCGGGCGGGAAAAGCTTTATTCGGAAGTCGGAAGACATCACATCGAAAACCAAATGACTTTCCCAGCCGCAACGGCGGAAGAGAAAAGGCTACGGGTAGGTGATTAAAAGACTAATAAACATCGATGGTCGGGGCGCTAAGCCGCTTTGGGAGCCGCAACGACGGACGGGAAAAGGCTATCAGCCGCCGATTTAACATAGTAAGACGCTTGATCAATAAAACATTAAGTGCTCAAAAATATTTAAGAATCAGCAAAGGTTAAACCCGCTCTACTTCCGCAACAGAGGCCTTAAAGAAAAAAAGATTTGATTTATCCTTGGCTAGCAAAAAGAGACTCACATCCCTGACCCATCACGAAATTCAAACACGGCATTTTTAAAACAGGCTGACAATCAATCTTCAAAGTCGTTCGAAAATAAAGCATGCCCAAAAAGGCTCAAGGGTCCAACGATTAAAACAATTCTAAATTATGAGGAGGGGACCCAAAATTTAAGAAATTTGGGGAGGATGGTTGCAGCTGCAACAATTGGCGATTACCTGGTGAACCTAGATCTCTGGGCAATTGTTCTTTGAGTGATAGACTGTTTAACAATAAATGCATCTATTGAATTCTTCCAGTTATCTGGATTTCTCAAATGACAGAAGTGTGTACATTTAATCATTGATGATAGTCCAATTTGGGAGAGTGGAAACCAAGATTTTCAAGTCCAGATGACTCTGTTGAGGCCAGAGGATGAGTTTCATTATTACTTTTGTTTTCAGGTAGCTGATAGCTTGGACACCACAGGATTGTAGCATATGGTAAACAGAAATATTCGTTTGTTCCTCATTCCCATGCCACTTTAGCATCTTTTGTGCTTTTAGGCTTTTGTCCCTTTTCATATGAGTCCTCCTACATGCCTTTCTTACCGAATTTTATTTCAGGATCCTCTATCCCATAGTGTCCTTTTGTGTGAGTGGTGTACTTCATATTTCAACTCACGGACAAAGAGGATCTCTCAGCAATTTAGTACTTATGATTCAGCAACCGCTTTGATGTATGATGCTTTCAAAGGAGTTTTTGACTCTTATTTGCCTTTTGGCATTCGTTTCTTGGCATGGGATCATTTATATTTAATATACTGCTTACCTTGCTCCTTTCCATGGGTCTTCTACCGTCACTCCTTAGAACATTTTAAGTGTGACGTGGATGGAGCCTCAACATAGTATTCCAGACTCTTCGGACCCGGTTTATTTCACAGGGTTAAGCAGGACTTCAATGCACACAGAGATTATTCGAGAAAACTGCTAAACTGGAAGAGGTTCTTTTAGCAACACACAGTCTGAGACCCAAAATGTTGATCATTCCCAAACATTTGGATGTTCTCCATGCAACCGCGGGTTCGTTCCCTTTATTAGAACCAAAAAAAAAAAACAAACTAAAACAAACTAAAAAACATGACTCAAAAGACAGCCAAACAGATTATTTATATACAAGACATAAGAACTCAAAGAAACTCAGGAAAAATAGGGCTTGAGAACCAAACCATTCACTGGTAAGTTCTCTTCCCACCCCTGTAGATCCTGCAACTTATAAGTAGAAGGGCCAAGCTTTGCTGCAATCTGAAAAGGGCCTACCCACAACTGCTAAAATTTAGTATGCTTTCCTTTCTCATCATGGGGGTGATCCCATTTGAGAACCAAATCACCTACCTAAAAGTCTTTTGTTCCAGCCTTATGTTTGTCGAACCATCTCTTTATTACCTCCTGCTATTGCTTAAAGCACTCTCTGGCTTTAGATCTAGCCTCTTCTGCTTTCAGGAGATTATATATTCTTATTTGCAAAACTTCATCATCCGACCCTCTAAATTCTTGAGCTATTATGGAAGAAGGAAGCATGATATTCGGAGGAAGGATGGCTTCTTTACCGTAGACAAGGGTATATGGAGACACTCCAATCGAAGACTTGGGGGTGACTCTATCAGCCCAAAGGGCATTTGGTAGCGCTGCATGCCAACTCCTCTGGTTTTCTATTATAGTCTTCTTTAAAATTCTAATCAGATTTTTGTTAGAGGATTCAGCTAGGCCATTTCCTTGTGGATAATAATTAGCAGAATAATGCAATTTTATCCCTTTATCATGAGCAAATGTAGTCAATTTAATTGACGAAAAGTACTTAACATTATCAAAGACTAACGAAACTGGAACTCCAAACCTAGTCATGATATGATCTTGTAGGAAGCTGATGACCTCGTCTTCATTTATCTTGTGCAGCGGGATAGCTTCGACCCAGCGAGTGAAATAATCAGTCGCGGTCAGAATGTACTTGTGCTGCAGAGAGGAATTCGGTTTTATTTCTCCAATAATATCCAGCCCCCATTGCTCGAATGGCTCTGTGATCATCACAGGCTTAAGGGGTGCTACTACTTTAGGTTGTCTCCCACTACACCTTTGGCAAATATCACACTTCCTGACATGTGCGTGTGCATCTTTGAAGAGCGTAGGCCAATAGTAACCTGCCCTGAGGATTTTGTGAGCTGTAGTATCTCCTGAATAATGTTCCCCTGCAGGACCGTCATGCAACTCTGACATTACTTTCTTCGCATCTTCCTTGGAACTCCAATGTTCTGGAAACAGCCCTGCCTGTAGATAATGCACAAGGTCTCTATACCAAGACTCAGGAGCTGTAAACAAGGGACATACCTCCATTACATGTAATTTGGCTTCATCTTCCCAGGCGTGTTCTTCATTTTTTCCATTTTCAGTCATCTGTTTGCACAACCCTTGTCCTTTAACTATAGATGCTGGCTTGAATTCAAGGTCATACTCTTGAAGAGCTGTTACCCAGTTGCCTCTTCTTTCTCCTAACTCCTTTTGTACAAGAAGAGACCTTACCGCTGGGTAGGGGACTATTACTTTGGTTCGATTTTTAAAAATATAAGGCCTGAATTGCTTAACTGCTTTGAATACTACATAAGCTTTCTTATCAATGGCTGGGTAATTTAATTCAGCCCCTTGCAGACCAATGCTCATGAAGGATATTGGGAATTCATCCCCCCCATCTTCCCTTTGCATAAGCACAACTGCTAGCGAATCATCGGATGCAAAGGTATACAGAATAAAGTCTTTATCGAAATATGGGCTTTTCAGGGAGGGTGCGCGTGCAACAGCAGTCTTGATTTTGCTGAAAGCATTCTTTTCAATCTCGGTCCATTTGAACTGTGCATTTTGCTTCACCATCTGCTGCAATGGCTAGACAATCTGAGCGAAATCAGGCACAAATCTTCACACGAAATTTATAGTTCCCATAAATGATTGCATCCCTTTTTTATTATGGGGCAAGGGGATTTGTTCAATAGCCTTGATTCTTTCTGGATCTATAGAGATTCCTTTCTTCGAAACTATGTGACCCAGCAACTTGCCTTCCGTGACAGCGAACACACACTTTTTAGGATTGAGTGAGATGCCATATTTCCGACAGCGTTCGAAAATTTGCCTTAAGTGAAACGCGTGCTCTTCTCTTTTCTTCGAGAATATTGTAATATCGTCAAGGTAAACTACAGCACTTCGACCAATCAATCCGTGGAAAGCTATGTCCATAGCCCTCTGAAACGTTGCTCCAGCATTTATCAGCCCAAAGGGCATTCTTCTGTAGGCAAAGGTTCCGCATTTGGTCCTGAACGTTGTCTTCAATCTGTCTTCTTCAGCTACTAATACTTGATTGTAGCCAGAGAAACCGTCTAATAACGAAAACAGTTCAGAACCTGAAACCATTTGTAGCAGTTGCTCCATGGGTGGCACATGATAGTTATATTTGTCTGATGCACGGTTTAAGTTTCTGAAATCCACGCAGAGTTTGATTTCTCCAGACTTTTTCCTTACTAGTACCAGATTTGATACCCACTCAGAGTGTCTGACCTTGAAAATGATTCTAGCACCCAATAATTTCTTCACTTCACTCTGAATCAGCGGTTCCAATTTTGGATGCATTTTTCTTAACGATTGTTGATATGGCTTGACGCCTGCTTTAATGGGAACGTCATGCTTGATGATGCTGGTGTCGTATGTTTTCAAATCTTTGTATGTCCATGCGAAAACATCTTTATATTGTTTAAACAGATTGACGAACTTGTCTCTTTCTGTTGGTGAACAACATTTGCCGAGATTCACAAATTTAGGATTCGTTTCAGTCCCTAAATTTATCAGCTCGAACTGTAGAGATGAGCTGTGGGTCTTCACGTTGGCTGGTCTTCTGAACTTTACATTTAAATCGAACATTTTTTCTAACGTTCTGACTCCTTTAGGAATGAAATTATCGTACTTCAGTTCAGCCTGATGTTCTTCATCATCTATGATTGCTCCTTTAAACACCTTGTCATTTGTTAAACATTCTATAATCTGTTGGTCATCATCGAACACTCGTAGGTTCGTAATCATATCAGGTACAGAAGGCCTGAAAAGTAATTCAACAGAGCATCGATTATTAGTGGGTACCAACCTAGCGGCTGATGTGGCCAACAGGTCAGCTGCTGCGTTTTTAAGCCTTGGAATTGAAATAATATTGAATGCATTGAAACATTTAAGCAAATCCCATACCTCATTCTGGTAAGCCTTTAAGTGAGGAGAAACACAATGTATTTGATTCCGGATTTGTTTCACAATAATTTTGGAATCTCCAAAAACTTTTAGATTACTTACCTCTAATTCAATCGCTTTCTTTAGTCCCTGCACCAGTGCTTCATACTCAGCTGTATTATTAGTACAATCAAAATCTAATCTACATGAGAGAAAATATTTATTCTTCTGGGGGTCGATCAGGATACAACCGGCTCCTGACCCTTATAATGTCTTAGAGCCATCAAAAAACAAAGTCCAAAAATCACTAACTACTGAAGGTGAATCTATTCCTACTGCTAAGTCTACTATTTTACAGTCAATCTCATCAGCCTGTGAAAATCGAAGGAGATCAGGCTGAGTGTCTGATGTGTTGCTGGCTTCTTCTGCTTGGTAATTTCCTGGTTCCAACTCAATTAAATAGTTTCCCAATACATAATCCACTGGTACATTCTTCTCCTCCAGTTGAGTAACATTGTACTTCATGTGAGGTTCTCTTAGAATATTGATCTAGTTCAGACTCCCTTTGTATGGCAACCACAGATGCGACCAATCTGAGGCGAAATATCCATTTAATTTGGCCGACCAATCTCTGCTCAGGACAAGACCGTAAGGGTCTGGTATATCAGCCACCACAATGTTAATAACTTGGCATACTTTGTCATTAGATGCCAGACGGACTAGGACATCTTCCATCTCACCAATTACCTTCACATCCGTTCTGTCCAATTGGACCACCCTCCACGTGGATGGCTTAGGCTACCCATTGATCTTTTTACAGACTGATATGGGCATAACATTAACCGACGCCCCTGAGTCTACCAAGCAATTATGTACATTATGATTGAAAATTTCAAACGTGAGGAGGAAAGGTGGATGTTTGCTTTTAGACTTACCTCCAACGCTAGTTTCTCCAATTTTTTCTTCTTCCTGAGGTTGATTGTCAGTGGGCAGCTTCTCATCCGATGCTTCAAGTGCTTTCAATAGTATTTCTTTTTGTTGCGGCACTTTACACATTTCGAATAGTGGAACATTCGCTTTTACCTTCTTTAAATCCTCCACGATGTCATAATCCAGCGGCTACTCAATGGGACGAGGTTTATCAGTATTCATCTTTCTTTCATTTGGCCTAGCCAACGTATTATTCTACTTCAGATCTTGGCTGGTAATAGTGAATTCTGGAACCTTATCAGCGAAGGATTTAATTTGAAATTTCTTTACATTTCTTTGCAGTCTTTTGATCTTTTGTAGAATGAGACTGTTTTCTTTAATTGGCCCTTGGCTCCTGGTTGCCACGTTGGTTTCCATGATGTCCTTGTAGCCCTGATTCTTTTCCTCTTCAACATCAAATAACGAAACAGAATCCCAAAAACCATGGTTTCCTCTTCTTGTTCCTTTGTTGACGCAGTATTCTCTTTTTTCTCTTCATCTCCATCTTCTCTTAATCTAGAATCCAACAGCTGATTCATGACCAACGTCATCGAATTTATCCATTGAGGACAATTCTTTTCAGAATGTGGCTATTGGTGGAAAGTGCAAAAAATGTCCATGCCTACCTCTGTTAAATTCATAGATGTAGTATTGTGAGGAGGAGGTTGAGATTGATTGTTATCCTCTCTTTTCTTATAATATGGCTTATAAAACTTTTGTGTTTCCTTCTCTTTCTCCAAATCTATGATTTTGTTGGAAAGCTTTTGCATCATTTTTGCCATATTTTCATAATCTGGCGATTTCTCTTCCTTGGGCTTAGTAAACAATAAGGTTTTCCTTCCTGCACCTTTCTCTCCCGACTGTTCTAGATAATCTTCAATACTTTCTCTTTCAGCTTTCACTACTTCTGCCTCTTCATAGGTTTCCGTCAAAGTAGGCTTGGCCCTACCTTTGGCAAACATAGCCAAATGAGGGCCTAAAGCTGAAGTATAATATTCAATCAGAACTTGGTCTGAAGGTTTATCTGTTTCAGAGAAATTCTTGAGATAGGATGCAAACCTCTGTGTGAAACTGTGCACTTTTTCCTTTCTCTCTTTCTTCAAGGCGCATAGACCTTTCATGAGGGCCGCATGAGTTTTATGAGTTGCATACTTACTTCTGAAAATTCTTTCGAAGGTATCCCAATCAGGGATAAAGTTAGCAGGAAACCCAAAGTACCATGATGCCGCAGCTCCTTTAAGGGTATGCGGGAACAGTCTGCAGACTACATCTTCATACTCCCCCGCCCTTAATCCTTCAATTGCCAAGTAAAAACTTTGTAGGTGATCATCTACTAATATTTTCTCATTTGGGTCGAACTTGGGAAACATCTTGTCAAAGGCTTGAGGTAGGTCGTGTAATGGAGGTGTCAGGTTTAACGGTGATCTGGCTCTCCAAGCAGGTGGTGGATTTGGTGGGTTAGGTGGTGGATTAGCATTTACTCCCGCCATGAGTATAGGTGGAGAGTGAGGAGGTGAGCCAACTGGAGTATGAGCAGGAGAACTGTGAGGGGTATCTGGGCCTTCTTGATTCAAAGGTAGCACAACTTCCTGTAAGGCGGTTTCTACAAGTTCTTCCCAGTCTCCAACCAGCACTGAGTCTTCTACTACAGGACAATCTTTCTTTTTGTATTCTCTTCTGGGCAATTCAGGGATGATTGGAAATCCTCCAATCTTCTTTACATATGCCCTGGTGTGTCTTCTCAGATCATTAACAACTTCGTTGCCAACAGAATATAGATGTTCTCTTTCTTCCGGAATTGGATTATGAAGCCCACTGCTTTCAGAACTGTTACCGGTGGAATAATCTCGGGAAAATAGATTTCCTTGGCCAGCCATGCACTGGCAGCCCTCCTTCTAGCGCCAAAACTGTTGAGGCCCGAAAATTCGCAGGCAACAACAGTAAGGGATTCTCCCCAGTCAACGTTCCCAACTAGCCCGTGATTGTTTGGTATGGGGAATCCGTCTGGTTTGCGGTCCGGCTACCGTAGGTCAAAGTAACAAAAAACAAAGGCTTTACCGGTTGCGGCCCGGTCCACCATGTATTTTTGTATTTTTTGACTTAAGTATGATATGCAAGTGCCTAATTAACCATGCAGGGTGATAAGATGCAAGGAGCAGTCACAACATGATGTGCAGATTCTTACCTCTCATCTTAGCATTCACAAGCATCTAAATCACATACAACAAGAAATTAAAACTAATTACCTAAACTATCCCTAGGGAGCATGATTATCATTCGTTGGTGAGTAATATATTTTGTACATGCATTATGAAGAGTTACAGATAGCTGATGCTTCTTTCAAGACACATGAACAATTACAGATATTTGAACAACCAGATAGCCAATTGTTTATGGACAACATTTATTACTCACAGTGGAAAACATCACAAAAATATACTGAAGAACATTCAACAAGAACATAGGTTCAGGAAGTTAAAGACTCTCATAGTTAATGAAACATAGCTGAAAACGAAATAGTTCCCCTTCAACATTGTTCATTTAATCACATTGATACATTCCACATTTCGCTTTCTCCAGCAGGCAAAAGTTGCAGTTTCTGATTGTAAAACAAAATAGTTCCTCTTACAAGCAAATAGTGTACAAGTTTTTCCAGGGAAAAATTCCCTTCTAAGTTCTATTTTTCCATATTTAAACTACAACAGTAGATCGTTTGGGATGCCCCCAAACGTGTGACCTTTCAGTCCTTCAACGCTTCATATTCCGCTATGTTATCTGTATGCACTCATGAGCAATTTAGTAAAGTACGGGCCGTCCGGTTCGCGCCTAAATCGTCATCATCCTTGTCTTCTACTCTTCCCGAGCCACGGCAATATCAACAACCTTGTGGATCTTCCTGCAGTTAAACAACGTGCATCATTCACTGGGGTTATATCCTAAAATAAAACGTCAATTTAAATCAACTGAAATGGCTAATCCACAAGAAATGGCTAATCCACAAGAAATGGCCATGCGCACCACCTGTTCTGGGAATTTTAACAACGCCGACCTCCCTACCTCGTCCACCTACAGGCTCGACAAACATCACCAATGACGACAGACGAGAAACATTGGCGGCTCAAAAACTAATGTCGGAAGGGTAGACCAATCTGCAGGTGGGAAAGCCTTAAATCGAAAGTCGGACAGGTAACGACATCGGAAGCCAGATGACCTTCCCAGCCGCAACGACGGAAGAGACAAGAGCTAGAGACATCCGAAACGCGGGCGGGAAAAACTCAATTGGAAGTCGGAAGACATTACATCGGAAGCCAAATAAATTTCCCAGCCGCAACGGCGGAAAAGAAAACGCTACGGGTATGCGATGAAAAGGTCAACACGCATCGGCAGTCGGAGCTCTTCATACTTCGGATGGCTAATCGATTTGGGAGCCACAATGGTGGAAGAGACAAGGGCTAAAGACACGTGAAATGCGGGCAAGAAAAGCTTTAGTTGGAAGTCGGAAGACATCACATCGGAAACCAAATGACTTTCCCAGCCGCAACGGCGGAAGAGAAAAGGCCACGGGCAGGCGATTAAAAGACTAATAAACATCAGCGGTCGGGGCGCTTTGCACTTCGGGCACTAAGCCGCTTTGGGAGCCGCAACGACGGACGGGAAAAGGCTATCAGCCGCCGATTTAACATAGTAAAATGCTTGATCAATAAAACATTAAGTGCTCAAAAAGCTTTAAGAATCAGCAAAAGTTAAACCCGCTCTACTTCCGCAACAACGGCCTTAAAGAACTAAAGATTTGATTTATCCTTGGCTAGCAAAAACAGACTCACATCTGCGACCCATCACGAAATTCAAACACGACACTTTTAAAACAGGCTGACAATCAATCTTCAAAGTCATTCGAAAATAAAGCATGCCCAAAAAGGCTCAAGGGTCCAACGATTAAAACAATTCTAAATTATGAGGAGGGGACCCAAAATTTAAGAAATTTGGGGAGGATGGTTGCAGCTGCAACACCTGGATAACTACGATGGGTTGGTTTTGGTACTCGCTCAGATTTATATATTCTTTCAGGTAACCATTGGCTGCTAAGGATAATATATGCTTTATTGAGTTTTTCCCTACTATAATACCAGCTACCCATTATACAAATAGGGACTCCTAGAAAGAAGCCCAAGAAGCTTTGTTTTATTAGGCACTACCGGCCTAAAAAGCATCCCAGAGGGTATGCCCAGAAACTTTGTTATTTGAATACTCCACACTTTTTCTCTAGAAAATTTCCCATCTCTGGGACCGCTCCTTTTCAGTGACCATGTGATATGCATTTCGCATATTTCCGAAAGAGATCCAGTATATGTTTTCGACCTCGACAACAAAAGACTCTGGTTAAGAACTTGTGTTCATAGCCGGCCCTACCCGCATCACAAAGAACGAGCAACACTTACAGAGAAAGAGGAGAGGAGCAAGGAAGATCAAGGTTGGGATTGGCCAGTAATAAACCCAGGTTTTCTTTTAAGAGCGAGTTCCATCCAGTCACTCTCGCTGCTACCCCGGGTGTTGTCTTACAGTCTAGTTCCAGTTTGTTCTTGCTTATATAATGTGTTTTCACCTATCCCCCATGGCAAGTATCTATAGATAGGGATACTTCCCACTCCTTTCATTTCCAGTAAGCAAATTCCCAGATCATTGTCCTGAATAAAACGTAGTTCCTGCGTCTTCCACGGTGTGATCTTGTACCCATCCACTCCATTGTTTACCGACCCTATTACTACGATGCTTCAACTGCAAGAGAAACGGGTCCACTAAATGGTGATTAAATGGCGGTAGGAATCACCGCCTAAGAGTGTCGACAACACAGGGATTGATGTGCATTTAAGGGAACAAGTGCCAGTTTAAATGGCCATCCTTTCAATTGACAGAAATTCTAGGAAGCAGATCAAGATCAACAAGGCAGATTACCCCAATCATCAGACAAAAGCATCCTATGGATGAAAAAAAAACATTAAATTCAGGGAGTCGACTCCCACTTGTTAAAACGCCTTACGGTGTAACAAGCTCATATACAAAATTTACATAATGGACCATTTATTTTGTCAAAATCAAGGGGAGTTGTTTGAGGGCCCAACACTACCTTAAACATGTTGTTTTCTTTTTCTCCCACTTAATTACTACCTTCATGAGGTTGTTTAGATTTCTAACTAGTCCATGCATAATGGTATCCACTGGGAAAGAAGCATAAGTGTTTTCCAAAATTCTTCCACCAAACTAGTGAAGTCTTCATCTTCTGACCATACATGATTGAATTTGAAGGGGAAAATAAGATTTTTCTTTTCGAGATCTAATTGTAATAAGATTGGGGATTGGTTAGATATTCCAGAGCTTGCTTACTAAGATTTGTATCTAGCAACCAATTCAGCCAATGGACAACAAGCTGGACAAAACAACAAATAAACGAACAGACACAGATTTATCGCATAACAGAATATGGATGGCTGGACCGACGAGGAATCAAAGATACAGTAGCAGCACTATATCTCCATTGTTAAACACCTTTGGCATAACAAGAATACTAATTCTAAGAGAGGAGCAATCATATTCAAGGATAATAATGTGAAAATCATCTTTATTAATGCAATGCTTGGTTTGAAATATTATTTGTCCCACCTAAAGTCAAAGAAAGATATGTTAAAGAGTAACCAAGAAGTGAGAGGACCCAAATGACGTGCATAAGTTAAGCTAGCAATTCTCTATCCCACGACAACCAAACCAAAGAAATGAAATCACAAAAAAGATCTAGTAAAGAGAACCAACTGATATCACTCTACAACCAGGCAAAAGAAACTAAAAACAAGCTTATATACAAAATTTAAATGGGGGACCATTTATTTTTCCAAAATAAAGGGGAGTTGTTGGAGGGCCCAACACTACCTTAAACACGATTTTTTCTTTTCCTCCCACTTAATTACTAGCTTAATGGGGTTGTTTAGATTTCTAACTAGTTTATGCATAATGGTATCCGCTGGGAAAGAAGCATAAGTTTTCCAAAATTCTTCCACCAAGCTAGTGAAGTCTTCATCTTCTGACCATACATGATTGAATTTGAAGGGGAAAATAATAATTTTCTTTTCCATACCTAATTGCAATAAGATTGGGGAATGGCTAGATATTCCATAGCTTACTTACTAAGATTTGTATCTAGGAACCAGTTCAGCCAATCCTTTCGAAAGGAAGAAACTGTTTAATTGCTTTGAAATAGACTACTCCCCCACCCTCCCATTTCTCTAGGTGTGGAAAGTTGGATAATGAACTACATCAATGATATCCTTTTCAAGAAAAAAATTGTTGAAGTAACTGGCTAGTGGAGCATCCTTCGAATGACTACCCCAAAATCTCAGTCGCATCCAGGGTGAGATTCAGGTCTCCCCCCGGTATCAAGAAGGGATATCCTAAAATACCACTTTGCTACACCAAGTCCCAAAATAACTGCCTATTGATATAGGGTTCATAGCAATTTACGTTTTTAACTTCCTCCTCCATCCCCATGAGCTTTTCTACTAGGATAATACTAGGAACAATGATACATGGTCTTAAGTTTGCCAATACTGGGTTCCAAGCTTCCAACAGTCATCTTGAGAGCCCATTTGAATCTATTGCACAAAATTCCCCACCTGGGAGTAATCGCAAAAATAACTCACATGCCTTCCCAACCAAACACATTGTTATTGAATCAACACCAAATTCTAGTGTAAAACTTCAAATGTATGCTTGGGAATTAAATTTGGGGGATCCCCCTATCGCCCTCACATTTTAGGAGAAGAGTAACATCAATAACCCTTCTCCAAGTCCTACTCTTCTCTAAGAGGCTAGAAAATAGGAGAACTAGAGGATTTCCTTGTAGGCACTCTCAACCGTTTCAATAGAGGGACATAAGTGCTGACATCGATGCTGATACCAATTAGTTCCTAGAGATTTTCTTCAGACCTTTTGGGCTTCTTTTTTCTGAGAGCACCATTCTAGAATTTTATAGAGTTTACTTGAGAAACTCCTTCCCTTAAAGGCTTGTCCGAAAACACCTTTAACAACTCCATAATTGTCACATACCCCATTTTTGTTAAATAATGTTAATTATTTTAATTACATTTCCTAAGACAATATGTTAAATTTAATGTAAAGTAGGAATTGATGACTCAGCAGAGTCAAAAGAAGTGGAATGTAATTCTGAATATTTTATTATTAATAAATAAAAAGTGGAGACAACAGCATTGGGAGAGCTGTTAACAAGAGGTTACTGGTCAAACTGGTGGAAGGAACTAGGTGGAGGGCAAAAGACAAGTGGCAGCATCCTCAAACACTTCCTATGTTGCAGGTGGCAACTTCCCTAGATTTGGGGTCATGATCTCCCAAGAAAGTGGGATTAGAGCAGGTGGCTCAATAAATGACAACTATCCCAAAAAGACCTAGGCAATCTTTTAAAAGTACCCAATGAATAGAGCTGAGGTTGCTCAGATATTTTCCAGAGAAGTATCATTCAGGAGGAATGTTATTTAGGAAATTCATTGGGGAAAAGGGAAAACAGTAAGGAAGGTGTGTTGAGAGAAATTATGCAGTAACTTGGTCTGTTACAGCTGGTTAGCTGGGAGAACTTACTGATAAGTTCAGATTTTGTACTGAGTCTGAAGACTGGTATTTGACTATTGCTGCACTTATTTCCTGCCAGGGAGACCAGAGCAAGCTCGAGGGTCCTGAGGAGTCGTTGTTTGAGCGCTCTCCAGGAATTGGTAGGGAGGAACGGCCTCCCATTGCTGTTGTTGTCCTAGTTCAAACAGGTTCTGTCACCTAACTGTCTTTGTTTTAATAACTGTGAATGGCTGAATGTTATGTTTGTGGTTTATGATATAAAGATTTAGCTAGTTTAATGATGTAAATGTTTTTAGTTTATCAGTAATAGAATCTTGTGATGAAAAATAAGAACCCACTGTGTTTTTCCTCATCTGGGTTTACCAGACCGTACTCCAGCACAGGGGAGAAATTATAAATAAAGATGGTATGATGAAAATATAAAATAGAATGTTAATGGAGTTATAGAGTATTTTCTTTGTATGGTTTTTCCCGAAGAATTATCTTTTATTTCAGGAGTAGTATTAACCTGTGTTGAAAACTGTTAAGTCTTTTAGAAAAAGAGAAATGATGATATTGTTTATTGACAATAGTACAAATGTATAGATAAAACAGTTCCTGATACTATAGTTACTTACTTATTTGCTCATTTGAGTAACAAAGAAGAGAATAATAGTCAACTAGAGTAGGGTTAGGTTAGATAAAGATGCTTAACAGTCTACTTCTTTACAGTTTAAACTACTGCAAGTATAATAGTCAGTTGAAAGAAGATTAGCTAGAATCTCTATTTACTTCTACATGTACTTTGGTTTTTTAGCAGAATTTACTTTTGGGAAAAGTAATATATATATCCTTTATTCATTTCTGAATCACTTAGTTAAGCTTAAAGTAAAGACATACGACTGCTAATCTTTACTATTTTAGATGTTAACAGTGCAGGATATAGTTAGTTCCTTTTTATTCATTTATAAATCTTAAATTGCAGCATAAACCAGACAGTATAGAATACAGAGAATATGTTTACAAATTACTTAATATAGTAAGTTTGAGAACATATTAACAACAAGTTATTTTATTCTATTAGTATGAATAAACAGAGAACAAATTACTATTACCCTATATACTTATAAAAGAACCTAAGCAGAACTAGTAACAAAAGTAATAAGTATTCCAGATAAGGTAACATTGTTATTATAATAAGTAATAATTACTATCCTATTATTCACTTTATAAAAAGAGTGTTATTAGGAATCACAGTAATGTCTTAACCTATTATTGTTAAACAGAAATTGTACCCAAAGTTACACTGACAGTTACATAAAGAATTTCATTAAGACTTTATAATTCGAAAAATATAACTAATATAACATTATATATATAATTTCCGGGGAAAAATAACATTATATATAATTCCTTGAGTAAATAAATAACCCAATATATTATTAATGTACAGGAAAACCCTATCTGCTAATACAATAAATAATTTACAGAGAGTAAATTAGGTATTTATCAAATTACAGAAATCGGAGGTATCCGAACTCAGATAGGCTCTTTAGGCCGAGCTTACACAGT
>LPNX010407468.1:38145-82965 GCA_001517045.1 Pseudotsuga menziesii | reverse complement strand
CTATATGCTACCTCCTTGATCGTGCCAGTGTTCATGAGATTTTAGCTCTCGTGACTTGTTCCAGTATATGTCAGACATTTCCAGCCACTATGGAGACCTTGATCTGTGATATATCTTCAGCCTATATGGAGATCATTGTACTTTGTATATCTTCATCATGGAGACTCTGATCTATGTATATTGTACGTGGCGATGACCACATATGTTCTATCATGTTTCATGCCTATTCATGGCCATTGTACTCTTATGTATCCGGGACTGCTATATGTATGTGCAGTTATATGCAGAGTTGTATTATGGTATTATGCTGATTGGGTGGCTGGTCTTCCATTTGGGTACCTTCATCACTTCACTTCTGGGATGGACTTATAATGTATTTCGGCCATCATATAACCCCTCTGATCTCATATATTAGGGGGCATCTATTATAGCGGATTTCACCACACTAGGTGAATCACACATTGTATGGCCTTCCCCTATCTCACTGCAGACTCATTATTCCCTATGGACCATTTAGTGTCTTTTGATGTATCATTGACCATCCCTAAAAACATTAGAAAAATGATATACGCGGCATTTTCCCCGATAACTGCGTACATACGCAGATATTCCCTATATAGTCGCGTACATCGGGATGTGTGCATAATCCAAAACTGTTGGACCGTTCCTTGTCTTGAATCCGACTCATATGACTCCTGGCCTTCCATATGCCTTGAGATCGCACGGATTCGACCTTTCAGTATCACTTTGAAAAGCTATATAAGGAACCATTGAGACATTGAAAGCAAGAAGAGAGAATTGAGAGTACCGAAACTATAGTCCATTGTTGCCAGAACTATACTTGAGTCTGCATCCCTTTATCCCTTTGGAGCACTGTTGTGTTCTTCCCAAGCTTGCCTTTGTTAGTGAGCTTGCTATCAGAGTGATGGAGGATTGAGGTGGTGGAGGCCCAAATGGGGGATTCAGTTTCTTCGGTTCGCAGACGTGCCGTCAGAGGTTGTCACTTGTAATCTCTGATTCATATTAATAGAAATATCTTTTCCTGTCCAGTAATGTGTATTTGAATGAATGTTGCATCCATTGGAATATGTCAAATGCTTATACATTATTGATTATATATGCTAGAATAGATCTAACACCATGAAATATAGTATGCTTGTATTGTTTACTTGTTGTTGAGGACGTGCTAGAACAATTCAAGCTGAAGATTGGAAAGTTCAACGGGGATCTACTTCAACCGTCCGGAATAAGGTACGAGGTTCGATCCTTTAGTGTTAGATGTTTTTAATTTCTATTGCATATTGGGAAAGATTGATTTCTGGAGTCTAGCTGTCTGTTGTGGTACCCCAAGCCATAGGAATTTCTCTCCGTAACAAGGAGAGAGAGAAATTTATGGCCCTTTTGCATGAATTCAAGGATATCTTTGCATGGTCATACAAAGACCAGAAAGGATTTGATCCTTGTATTATTCAACACTATATTCCCCCGGAAGAAGAAGCTACACACATCCAACAAAATAAAAATCAAGCAAATACTAAGCTCAATGTCATTATTAGAAAGGAGCTCGACAAGATGTTAGACGCCAACATTATCTTTCCTATACACTATTCCAAATGGGTCACCATTCTTATTCTAGTATGGAAAATGAATGGCGACATTCGGCTTTGTATAGACTTTAGGGACCTTAATAAGTTAGATTCAAAGATCATTTCCCTTACCTTTAATGGACACTATCTTGCAACAGTTTGTTGGTTTCAAGATGATGTCATTCTTGGATGGCTTTTCAAGGTGCAACCAAATCATGATTAACCCCAATGATCAATACAAGATGCATTTTTCATTAGATGGGGTTCATTTTCTTACCACCATATGCTTTTCAGACTTATAAACGTCGGTGCCACTTTCTAGAGGGACATGAATATTGTTTTTGATGACTTGATAGGGGCTATTATCCAAATTTTCTTAGACGACCTTACTATTCATTCCAAGAAGAGAGCTGACCATTTTGACCATCTTCATTAAGTTTACCTTAGATGTAGAAAATTTGGCATTTCCTTGAACTCAAACAAGTCTATTTTTTATGTTATCGAAGGGAAGTTATTAGGGAATATCATTTCCAAGTAGGGTGTGAGGATTGACCCTAAGAGAATATCCACCATCCAAAATCTCCCTCCTCCTACGTCACAGAAATTCGTCTAGGGATTCATGGGAAAAATCAATTGTGCCCAATTTTACCCAAATTATCAAGCCTATCCATATTCTATTGCATAAGAATGTAGATTTCAATTTGAATGACAAAGCACAATCCATATTTCAAGTCATTAAAAATGCTATCATTTATTCTCCCGTCCTTGCCAAGCCTGAATTTGATCATGACTTTAAAATATATACCAATGCAACCGAACATGCTATTTTGGCTTTCCTCATCCATCTTAACTATGATAATCACAAACATCTCATATCATTTATTAGTGAAAGCATATGAATGTAAAGGCGCCTCTCCGTGTTGTGAAGTACCTATCTTCCCAAACCTACCTGCATGGAAATTTATTGAATTGGTTGGCCAAAATCCAAGCATCCAACCTTGAGTTCACTATTTCTAGGTCTATTAAAAGTCGAATATGTTGACATGGATTATAACATGGCCGCTCATCCCTGGTACGAGGATACCATGCACTACCTTGATACACAAGCCTTCCCTCCCCAAATGAATAGCAACAAAACAAGGAAATTGAGGCTCGAAAGTAACAAGTATGTAATGCTAAATGATTGCCATTTTTGTCGACATGCTAGTGGCAAGCTCCTTCGATGCCTTGGTGGAGATCAATCCTAGACCATTCTTCATGAGTTTCATGATGGATCCCATCTCCAATTTCACTTAAGTGAGTATTTCATAGCTAAAGAAACTACCCACAAAATCATGCATTATGGGTTATGTTGGCCTACTTGTTAACACCGAAAATTATCTACATAGCTCTCTATGGCCCAAACCATAATTATACATCATAGTCCCACCATTATTCCCTTCATTTTTACCTTCACAACTAAAATTCCACCAAAATTGGTCCAAAACATTATTATTTCTTCCCCCATAAATATAGGGAAGTTGAGCATTTATTGTAACATAACCCCACTCTCTCCAAAAAGGACAAAAAAACCCTAAAATGAGATTGGGTAAAAAACCATGGACAAATACCATGCACAATAAAATTCCATGGGGCATTACCATGGGTTAGAAAACCTTGAATCATCCTATAAATACATTGTGAAGGTCTCCCAAGAACAACTTTTAACTTTTCATTAGATTCCCAACTTTTGGACATTCCTTACATTTTATGGAACCTTTTGTCCACCACATCCTTTAACCACAGTATCCCGTGTTGCACGTCAAGTTCTTTCCATGTAACCCTTAATCCCCTTTTTTCTGGTGATAACCCTTTGTTGGACATAAACGAAGACCAAGATCGTGGGAGCCTACAGACCATTTCCTCAAACGACTGCAATGGCCCATTTTAAAGGTTTTTTTTGTTGTTTTATTGCAATTAGTTAGATTAAAAATATTAAATTATTGTTATTGTTTTGTTATAAGTTGAGGTTGAGAAATCCCTTGCACGATGAACTCTACCCTTAAATCTCAGATCTAGGGTATGTGCTTTTGCACGTGGTATGGGAGAAATCCCCACTACACTACTATCTTTCGCGACACTTTTGAATTTGTATGGAAGTATGAACGTTGCCAGCATGTCATAGGCCATTAGAAACGCACTACTCTGCCCCTTCATCTAGTCATTGGCCTTATCCCCTTCTCAAAGTAAGGTTTTGATTTCATTGGACCTATCTCCCCACCTTCATTCATCGAACATATGTTTGTGTTGACTACAATTGATTACTTCACCTAGTGGGTTGTGGTCGTACGTTCGAAAAATGCTAAGGCCAAGCAAGTGGCAGCTTTTCTTCAAGAAAAATATATTGTCCCATTTTGTATTTTTGCTTGAGATCATTAGTAACAATGGGAGCGCTGTCATGTCGAAAGAGATTCTTGGGTTGTGTCAACAGTATAACATCATTTGCTCTACCTCTTTGCCTTGTTATCCTCATTTGAGGAATGACTTAGTTGAGTTGATGAATAAGAACCTTATCAAAATCATCAAGTGAATGATTGGGGGAAATCCTAGGGAGTAGCACCTACATTTGATTCATGCTTTATAGGATGACCATGCCACTACCAAAACGATTGATGGCAAAACCCAATTCATGCTTGTCTACAGGAAAAAAGTTGTCATGCCAACTAAGCCTGAGATTGTGGCTTACCACTTATCCTTCTAGACCGAGGAGTTAGATAGTAGTCTCGTGGTGGACTGGATAGCTAAAAGGATTATGGGTCAATTGGATCACACGTTCGAGGGTGATCTGACGCCCAGGTTAAGATGCATTAGACAACCTGATGTTCCAAAAGGTATTTTGTTTGATATTTAGATGGGGCGTCATAGGCTTGCATTTGTGGAGCAGATACGATCTTGTTCCTTAATATTGACCATAATTTCAGACTTTGTATGGCTGTTGGTACTGGGAGTAACACCAAAGTAGAACTATTGGCTCTCTGGGGCCTCTTATATTTTGCTAAGAGTCGTGGCGTGCAATGCATTAAAATCTTTAGCTATTCCATGGTAACCATTGATTGGGCAAATAATGTGGCTAAACTACATATTCTCTTGCTTGAACACTGGATTCGTCGCACATTATTGCTCATTTCGAGTTTTTCTGAGATAAACTTCTAGCACATATATAGAGAGAACAACACTCTTGCAAATCATCTCTCCAAGCTAGCTATTGGACCTATGGATGATATCATTCATTTTGTTGTTGAATTCCATGGGAGGAGAATGGTGGATTCATGATCTTATGATATGTTCTAGACTTTTTTTTAGAGACTGATTAAACCCGTAACATATGACATTATGCTGGAAATCTTTTTTGTTATTTTGGTAGTTGACTAAACCTACCGCTAATATTTTGGACCACGTGTCATATGTACACTCGTATGTATGCTATTAGCTGAGCTTATTGATAACCAGTGGAAATGTTAGATAGCTTGGAGGATTTCTTTCATAGGCTTGGGTTTGCCTACTTGACACATATTTACATTGTAGGTGTTTTTTTATCTGTTTGTAAACACTATTCATTTTGGTCGTCCCTTTATTTCTTAAATGACAACTAAAAATATTTTACATGCAAAAATATTTTACATGCAATGCAGCATTTAATGCGGTAGAGTATTGTTCTCCGTAGACGTAGATGATGGAGACAGAACGGGTACGAAAAAGCCGAGAAAAATTGCGGCCCATGCGCTTGTGCAGGTAATGCTTAGTTCAGCATTAATGGTCGTTTGTTTGATGTATGATATTAACCTTATCTTAGGCCCCAAATGTCCCACTGATTTACAAGTTTCTTCCGATCGACGGTGTCCGCTATGGGACTGTCTATGACATGATCTTATGACTGTCTGGTCCTCACGTTGTCTAAATTTTGGATGCTTCCAGTTCTCGAAGAACATCTTCTGAATCTGCAATAAGATAGACCAAATCTTTTTTTCTATCATGTAATGCTTCGATATAAGAACACTCTTCCTTTTCAACAAGCCAATAATGAAAACCTGGAACTGTCTGGTGCCGACTCATAATTTTTCCTTTGCAGCCTGTTAGCCAAAGATGTGCTGGTGAAGCAGATTTCTTATTTCCTGCATAACAATACATGATCTGTTGCACTAGGATGTTAGTCTCGTTGGGATTCATGAGCTCACAAAACTCAAAATAGACCACAATATTTTATCCACGTTGCACGGCGTTTCTGAATTTTTTCCTGACATTCTCTCCTTCCTGATATCCAATTTAGCTTGGACGAGGCTCGATTTGTCGTCCTTTGGAAGCGCGGCCAATTTATCGGCCCATTCCTGCCTCTTCCTCTCCGTGTGCTCCTGGTTGCTCTGTTTGGCGATGGCCCTCCAGTGAGCCTTTTTCACTTCGTTTCTCTGGAGCTTCATCAACTTCTTCTTCGCGCTTTTAGACACACGAGGAGAACCACTTCCGGCCTATCTCCCTTGAATTCAGATTACCAAAATTCACAACTTGGGCACATGCATATCCTTGATCATGATACCACTTTTGGACTCGACCTTTGATTCTTTGAAACAGTCTTGCAGTTACTCTTCCTTCAACCCTCAACCACCGTTGAATCTCCCTCTCTACGCTCTTTGGAAGAATGCAGGACCTAGACTCTCGAATACGGCGCCTGTACTGCTCTTGCTCCCGAATAAACCTTTCCTTCCGTGAATCACAGACATACTATTAAAGTTCACCTCCCGAGGACGTTTAGGCTGAACAAGCATACCCACATTAATACAACGAAATGATTCTGACTCTCAACAAACGAGAACTTCAACTTGATAGTGCTATTTGGCTGGGTGATTCCTTCCATATCTACTTTTTCGAATATACCAGAGCTGGTAAGATTATCCATCTCTTCCTACAAATGTGCTTTTGTGTATACTGCACCAGGTTTCAAAGTAAAAGACTCGTAAAAAGGGTCATCGGAACCTACAGATTTATGCGCTCTGCTATCGAAAACCCCAACACCTGATAGCTTCTGCAAGTGATGGATCCAGGGTATGTTTTACATCTACAGAGACATGGTAACCTTCATTCCTTGGGGATTCAGATATGGTATGAAGAGCAAGGGTTTCCCTAGAAAGTGGTTCTTTGCACCGCCCTTTTCAATTAAAGAAATCAAATTCCACTCTGCCCTTTCATCGTTAACCTCACACCATTTTTGCTGGCCGTATGATTTTATATCGTTAATCTTGTTAACAAATTAATACGATGTTGACATGTGTTTACATCCAAGTGTTGTCAAGAAAAATCCGCTTCGCCTCGTAAACATTAGCTTCACCTTACTTTCTTCAGCTGAATAATTTTAAGCCATTGATCTCCTCGTGACTTAAATCTGAACCATCAACCCAATTTCATTTTGCAAGAGTTTAAACCAACCAATTTCTTTAAAAGAACACCCCTGGGCTTATTTTCTCTCGGTCGCGTGGCATTTCTATGCCATCTTTGCATGTGAGAGTATGCATGAAAGGATTTAAGGAGTCAACGGCTTCAATAAGACTAAATTCGCCTCAAATCAACCTCACCTGTTCCGAGTTGTTTTAAGAGGGGACTTTTTGACCTATGTTTCCCGCAGTTTTTTTCTAGTTTTTTTGCCATGAATTTTAAAGTAATTTTCAAAAGGTTCAAAAAGATGGCTAGGAATTTTCGAAGCGTTTAAAAACATTGCTAGATTTTACAGAGTGTGAGGTGTTGGGGTTTTCCTATCACCTAATTTCATTTCAGAGCATAAAATCGCTCAACAAACAATAGAAATTACAAATTTTGTAGATTAAGTTCACCAGATTCGACGAAAAATCAGTCCAGAGATGAAGAAATGAGGACTCATTCAAAAAACTCAAAACACAGGTTTCTATGGCTAAGCGTCGTTTCAAAACGATCTCTAATCCACCAAAAGCAGGCTTTCGGCAGCTAAGACCGAAATTTCAGGGCGCTTCAAGCCATCGAAATAGGTGTTTTATTGTGAAAATGCATCATTTTAAAACAGTGATGCTGAGTGACTGGAGAATCATTTTACAAAACTCTCAAAGGTTTTTATTCCTAACATGTCAGAGAACAATAACCTCTCTCAGTTTTTTTACAGGTGTTGCAGAATGGGAGAATCGAATCCATCTCTGAGACATAATTTTCGAATCTCAGAATTTTCCTGTTTGACACGTGTTTTTTAAATACAGATCTCTGGAAAATGGAAACGAATTTCAAAAAACTGAGAGAATTTTTTGCTCACAACAAACCAATATACAAAAACCTCTTTCGGTATATACACAGGTGTAATAGATTTAGAGAACCAAATTCATCTTTGAGTCCCAGTTTTTCAGCAGTTTGGCCAAATTTTGGGGCAAAAGATGACCTGTCACCTCACCAGTGGCAGTGGATCAGCCCTCTCTAACTCCCAAGACCAACATGACCAAGAAAAATTTGGACTTCAGTGGAAAGGAGATGGAGGCCCTAACATAAGGTGAAAATATACTTAACCTACCCTACTCAGACTCTAAAGAAGAAAATGAGCAGGAAGTTGACCTAACAGAGCAGGTTGCAACAAAACATGAGGAGTTTCCCTCACCAACACCAAGGGAAGGTCAAGATGAACCAATGGCAGAGACCTCCTCAAGCAAACCTAGGTCTCAGAGAATAAACCAGCTGCTAGGGAAAATACATGAAATGGAGGTCTTAGAGAGAGAGATAAAAAGAAGTAATGCAATATTAACCAATAAAAATACTCAATTGCATAATTCTTTGCTAGAAATGAAGGGGATGTATTTCTTGTTGCAAAAAATGAATCTGAGGTTTATGAAGGACAACTCCAGACTCTATAGAATGATCAGACTGATGAGGTTGCAGAAGAAAAACTCAAACCCTAGCCCTTAAGCTCATCTTGCACTAGAAACCCTAACAGAGGCAGCAACAAGCATGCAGGGTCTCGAGGCAACTCATGATGTTGTTGCTTTGTCAAACCCCATGTAGGTTGAAGAAATACCAGAAGAACAGGAGCAAAGCTGAAAAAGGATGATTGGAAGGCTGATTAAAGTTTTGCAGAAACAGAACTTTCGATGGCTTAGGTAGACGCAGTAGCAGTTCATTAGCCACCGAAAGCAGAGCTTTCGACAGCTAACAGACCCAGGATTCTGCTTCCCTGACCACCGAAAACAAAAAATGGTGCAGAAAGATATTTTGACACACAGAACCTGTTTTGGCGGATACAACTACCTCAACTATAATAAATAAAGAGAACATCACGAGAGATATATCTGATTCAGAAAAAACAATAATTTTTCAATGGTGACAGTAACTAATCATCGTGCTTTCAATTGTAAGTTTAATGATATGTGTCATTTATTTAAAGCGAAAATGGTAGTTTATCAAGGACTAATATGTGCTCAGAATAAGATCTACAACAGAGAAAAATTCCATTCATTCAACATGCACGGTTTAATGAACTTTGGAGATCCACAGATGTAGTAGAGGCTTAAAGTTTGATTTCGCAGTGAGAACATGAACGAAGATTAGTAAGATCAAGGACTGCGAAATTGGTTTAAAGATGCAAAAAAAATAAAGGAGTGTGTATTTCCATCAGGGCAAGACCTGTGTAATTTATTTTTATTTGTTTGTTTTTGAAACTGTTAGATTCATCCATGTGGGAGAATAAGAAGCCTTGGAATCTCCTGGGTGATGGATAGAGTTAGTATAAATAGCGGTGAAGAGCACCATAGTAGGGACTTATTCGTGGTGAAAGAATTATGGACTATTGTTGTAAAAGAGCTACTTCTTTGCTAATAAGAAGGATCATTTTGCTGGAACAAAGGGCCAGCTCAGAGATTTAACCAGAATGTGTGGAATGCATATTGTAGAACTATTTCTTCTTGCTTATGTACATCATATAGTGATATTTTTCTAACCTCCTGCAACTATTTTCTTGGTCATGAATGTATGCTATCTGTATTAATGTCTGTGTTGACAGGGTAATAAATGGTTTAATTATATTAGAGCTACCTTTGGTATTCTTTCTGTTGTGAATGTGATTATTGTCTTGATATGGCTATCTGTTAGACCTTTATGAGTATTTACAATACATTACTCTAAACTCTAAATTTGCTCCCTGTATGGGGATAGAATAGTTTAGTTTTATATCTAGATTAGGCATGCATTTAGCTTAGGCACATGCATATCATTCTTTAAACAAAAATATTATAAACAGTGGGATGGGCCGTAACCAGTAAAAGATTAAAGAACTTAATCTCTAGTAGCCGGAACTATGAACCAAATGGTTTCCCCAAATCAGACGGTGTCTGATCTAATTGGGATTGTTGACTGGGGGGAATCCCTACTGCTTCGTACCTGGGATTTTTCCAGAAATCAACACTTCCACAATAGACTCTTTCTCTCTTTCTCTCCAGTGCAATACTCGAGTGTAAGATGTGTGAGAATGAGAGAGGCACCTCACCTATTTAAATTCATTAGATGAGTGCCTCAACAAACTAACTACGTCGGCCAAGTTCCTTAATTAGGTCTGAACTACCTTAGGAGACTCAAAATACATTTTATATATTACTTTTGTGGGTACTATTGCCCTGAGTTACAATGGAGGGTTTACCTCATGAATTTTACATGACCAATTACATCAATGACATATTCAAATGGAGGAATATCATCTCCAAAGGAGAATACAACAAAAGTACAATATAATATCTTCCAAAGTTACAATAATTTAACAAAAGTGACTTGGTAGAAAGGACCCAATACCTCATTCCAGAATGGTGCAACAACATGACCAGATTCATTCTTTCCATGTATCTTGTTGTTAATTTTTAAAATATAAATGACCTATGTCTTTCTTGTCATATTTATGATGTCCATTGGAATGTATGATGTTCATTTGAATGGTTATTTGTTTTGAATAGGAAAGTGTTGCTGCTGCAACTGTTTTCCCCAAATTTCTTAAATTTTGAGCCCCTCCTCATGATTTAGAGTTGTGTTTTAATCGTTGGATCTTGGAACCTTTTGGTCGTGATTTAGTTTGGATAATTTGAAGATTAATTTTTAGCTTGTTTCAAAGATTGCCCGTGGGTGAATTTTGTGGTTGGTTGCAAATGTGAGTTTGGTTTGGTAGCCAAGGATAAATCAGATCTTTTGCTCTTTGAAAGGCCGCTGTTTCGGAAGTAAAGCAGGTTTTAACCATTGCTGATTTTTAAAGTTGTGAAGCACTTGATTTATTCTGTTCATTGGGCGTCATTTTATTGTTAGATCAGTGGTTGTTGTCCATTTCCCTTCCGCCGTTGCGGCTCCCAAAGCAACTAAGCACCCGAAGTCCAAAGCGCTCTGCCAGCCAATGCATGTTAACCTTTTAGTCGCATACCCATAGCCTTTTTTCTTCCATCGTTGCGGCTGTGAAAGTCATTCGGCTTCCGATGTGATGTCTTCCGACTTCCGATTAAAGCTCCTCCTGCCCGCGTTTCGCATGACTTTAGCCCTTGTCTTTTCTGTTGTTGCGGCTAGGAAAACCTTTTCGCGTCTGATGTCAATACCTTCCGACTTTCGATTGAGAATTTTCCCGCCCGCGGGTTGTGTATCCTTAACCTCTTCGCTTCCGCCGTTGCGGCTGGGGCAGAGCTTTCAGCTTCCGATTCCAATGCCTTGAGCATCCGATAGGTTCTCTGTTCGTGTCGTGGGTGTTTTCCTTTGAACCCATAAGTGGACGAGGTAGTGATGTCAATGTCTATTAAAATTCTCATATCAAGTGGTGTACTTGGCCATTTCCTGTGGATTAGCCATTTCAGTTGTTATAATTTGACGTTTTATTTTTACAACCCGGTGAATGATGCACTTTGGTTAATTGCAGGAAAATCCAAAAGATGGTTCATATTGCCGCGGCGCGAAGGCACTGATGTTGGACAGGATCTCAAGGGACACGGGCAGAGTAAAAGAAAAAGTCGAAAGCAATAAAAACCCAGCTCTGAAAGGCCGTCAGTTACCCGGTCGATCATGAGCATACGCATAAAAGATGAAAAGATGGATTCGAAACGGCTGAGTAACCTAAAGGTCATACGTTTGGGGGGGGCAGCCCAAGCGATCTGCAATTATAGTTTAAATATTTGAAAGTAGAACTGTGACAGGGACTTTTTCCCTAGAAAAAAATTTGTAAACCATTTGCTTGTAAGAGGAACTATTTCGTTTTACAATCAGAGACTGCAACTTTTGCCTGTTGGAGAAAGCGAAATGTGGAATGTATCAATGTGATTAAATGAACAATGTTGAAGGGGAACTATTTCGTTTTCAGCTGTGTTTCATTAACTGTAAGAATGTTTTAACTGCCTGAACCTATGTTCTTGTTAAATGTTCTTCAGTATATTTTTGTGATGTTTTCCACTGTGAGTAATAAATGTTGTTCATAAACAATTGGCTATCTGGTTGTTCAAATATATGTAATTGTTCATGTGTCTTGAAAGAATTATTAGCTATCTGTAACTCTTCATAATGCATGTACAAAATATATTACTCACCAATGAATGATAATCTTGCTCCCCAGGGATAGTTTAGATAGTTAGTTTAATTTCTTGTTGAATGTGATTTAGATGCTTGTGAATGCTAAGATGAGAGGTAAGAACCTGCACATCACATTGTGACTGCTCCTTGCATCTTATCACCCTCCGTTGTTAATTAGTCACTTGCATATCATACTTAAGTCAAAAAATACAAAATATACGGTGGACCGAACCACAACCGGTAAAGCCTTTGTTTTTGTTACTTTGACCTATGGTAGCCGGACTGCAAACCGGACGGATTCCCCATACCAAACAGTCACGGGCTAGTTGGGAACGTTGACTGAGGAGAATCCCTTATTGTTGTTGCCTGCGAATTCCCGGGCCTCAACAGTTTTGGTGCTAGAAGGAGGGCCACCAGTGCATGGATGGCCGAGGAAACTCGTTTTCCCGAGATTATTCCACCGGTAACAGTTCTGAAAGCAGTGGGCTTCATAATCCAATTCCAGAAGAAAGAGAACATCTATATTCTGTTGGAAACGAAGTTGTTAATGATCTGATAAGACACACCAGGGCATATGTAAAGAAGATTGGAGGATTGCCGATCATCCCTGAATTGCCCAGAAGAGAATATAAAAAGAAATATCGTCCTATAGTAGAAGACTCAGTGTTGGTTGGAGACTGGGAAGAACTTGTAGAAACAACCTTACAGGAAGTTGTACTACCTTTGAACCAAGAAGGCCTAGATACCCCTCACAGTTCTCCTGCTCGCACTCCTATTGGCTCACCCCCTCACTCTCCACCTAGACTCATGGCAGGAGTAAATGCTAATCCACCACCTAACCCACCAAATCCACCACCTGCTTGGAGAGCCAGATCACCGTTAAACTTGACACCTACATTACATGACCTACCTCAAGCCTTTGACAAGATGTTGCCCAAGTTCGAACCCAATGAGAAAATACTAGTAGATGATCACCTACAAAGTTTTTACTTGGCAATTGAAGGATTAAGGGTCGGGGAGTATGAAGATGTAGTCTGCAGACTGTTCCCGCATACCCTTAAAGGAGCTGCAGCATCATGGTACTTTGGGTTTCCTACTAACTCTATCCCTGATTGGGATACCTTCGAAAGAATTTTTAGAAGTAAGTATGCAACTCAGAAAACTCATGCAGCCCTCATGAAAGGGCTGTGCGCCTTGAAGAAAGAAAGAAAAGAAAATGTGCACAGTTTCACACAAAGGTTTGCAGCCTATCTAAAAAAAAATTCTGAAATGGATAAGCCTTCAGAGAAGGTTCTAATTGAATATTATACTTCAACTTTAGGCCCTGATTTGGCCATGTTTGCCAAAGGTAGGGCCAAGCCTACTTTGACGGAAACCTATGAAGAGGCAGAAGTAGTGGAAGATGAAAGAGAAAGTATTGAAGATTATCCAGAACAGTCAAGAGAGAAAGGTGCGGGAAGAAAAGCCTTATTGTTTACTAAGCCTAAGGAAGAAAAGTCGCCAAATTTGGAAAATATGGCCAAAATGATGCAGAAGCTTTCCAACAAAATCATAGATATGGAGAAAGAAAAGGAAGCACAAAAGTTCTATAGGCCCTATTATAAGAAAAGAGAGGATAACAGTCAGTCTCAACCTCCCCCTCACAATACTGCATCTATGAATCTAACAGAGGTCGGCATGGACAATGTTTGCACTTTTCACCAACAACCACACTCTGAAAAGAATTGTCCTCAATGGATAAATTCAATGACGTTGGTCATGAATCAGCTGTTGGATTCCAGATTAACAGAAGAGGGAGACAAAGAAAGGAAAGAAAATACTACTTCAACGAAAGAACAGGAAGAGGAAACCATGGTTTTGTGGGATTCTGTTTCGTTATTTGATGCTGAAGAGGAAAAGAATCAGGGGTACAAGGACGTCATGGAAACCAACGTGGCAACAAGGAGCCAAGGGTCAATTAAAGAAAACAGTCTCATTCTACCAAATATTAAAAGGCTACAAAGAAATCTAAAGAGATTTCAAAATAAATCCTTAGCTGATAAGATTCCAGAATTCACTATTACCAGCCAAGATCCGAAGTAGAATAATACGTTGGCTAGGTCAAATGAAGGAAATATGAATGATGATAAACCTCATCCCATTGAGCAGCCGATGAATTATGACATCATGGAGGATTTAAAGAAGGTAAAGGCGAATGTTCCACTATTCGAAATGTGTAAAGTGCCGCAGCAAAAAGAAAGACTATTGAAAGCACTTGAAGCATCGGATGAGAAGCTGTCCACTGACAATCAACCTTAGGAAGAACAAGAAATTAGAGAAACCAGCATCAGAGGTAAGTCTAAAAGCAAACATCCACCTTTCCTCCTCACGTTTGAAATTTTTAATTATAACGTGCACAATTTTCTGGTAGACGCAGGGGCGTCAGTTGATGTCATGCCAATATCAGTCTGTGAAAGGATAAATGGGCAGCCTAAGCCATCCACATGGAGGGTTGTTCAGTTGGATATGACAGATGTAAAGGTAATCGGCGAGATGGAAGACGTCCTAGTCCATCTGGCATCCAATGATAAAGTATGCCAAGTCATTAACATCGTAGTGGCTGATACACCAGACGCTTACGGTCTTGTCCTGAGTAGAGATTGGTCAGCCAAATTAAATGGATATTTCGCCTCGGATTCGTCGCATATGTGGTTTCCATACAAGGGAAGTCCGAACCAGATTAAGATTTTAAGGGAGCCTCACATGAGATACAACGTTACTCAACTGAATGAGAAGAATGAACCAGTGGATTCTGTATTGGGAAACTATTTTATTGAGTTGGAACTAGGAAATTACCAAGCAAAAGAAGCCAGCAACACATCTGACACTCAACCTGATCTCCTTCGTTTCTCACAGGCTGATGAGATTGACTGTAACATAGTAAATTTAGCAGTAGAAATAGATTCACATTCAGTAGTTAGTGATTTTTGGACTTTGTTTTTTGATGGCTCTAAGACATTAGAAGGGTCAGGAGCCGGCTGTATCCTGATCGACCCCCAGAAGAATAAATATTTTCTCTCGTGTAGATTAGAGTTTGACTGTACTAATAATACAGCTGAGTACGAAGCGCTGGTGCAGGGACTAAATAAAGCGATTGAATTAAAGGTAAGTAATCTAAAAGTTTTTGGAGATTCCGAAATTATTGTGAAACAAATCCGGAATCAAATACATTGTGTTTCTCCTCACTTAAAGGCTTACCAAAATGAGGTATGGGATCTGCTTAAATGTTTTAATGCATTCAACATTATTTCAATTCCAAGGCTTAAAAATGCAGCAGCTGACTTGTTGGCCACATCAGCTGCTAGGTTGGTATCCACTAATAATCAATGCTCTGTTGAATTACTTTTCAGGCCCTCTGTACCTGATATGATTACGAACCTACGAGTGTTCGATGATGACCAATAGATTATAGAATGTTTAACAAATGACGAGGTGTTTAAAGGAGCAATCATAGACGATGAAGAACATCAGGATGAGCTGAAGTACGATAATTTCATTCCTAAAGGAGTCAGAATGTTAGAAAAAATGTTCGATTTAAATGAAAAATTCAGAAGACCAGCCAACGTGAAGACCCACAACTCATCTCTATAGTTCGAGCTGATAAATTTAGGGACTGAAATGAATCCTAAATTTGTGAATCTCGGCAAATGTTGTTCACCAACAGAAAGAGACAAGTTCGTCAGTCTGTTTAAACAATATAAAGATTTTTTCGCATGGACGTACAAAGATTGAAAACATATGACACCAACATCATCAAGCATGTCATCCCCATTAAAGTCTGCGTCAAGCCGTATCAGCAACCTTTGATAAAAATGCATCTGAAATTGGAACCGCTGATTCAGAGTGAAGTGAAGAAATTATTGGATGCTAGAATTATTTTCAAGGTCAGACACTCTGAGTGGGTATCAAATCTGGTACCAGAAAGGAAAGAGTCTGGAGAAATTAGACTCTACATGGATTTCAGGAACTTAAACCGTGCATCAGACAAAGATAACTATCCTGTTCCACCCATGGAGCAATTGCTACAAATGGTTTCAGGCTCTGAACTATTTTCATTATTACACGGTTTCTCTGGCTACAATCAAGTATTAGTAGTCGAAGAAGACAGATTGAAGACAATGTTCAGGACCAAATGGGGAACCTTTGCCTACAGAAGGATGACCTTTGGGCTTATAAATGCTGGAGCGACGTTTCAGAGGGCTATGGACATAGCTTTCCGTGGATTGATTGGCCGAAGTGCTGTAGTGTACCTTGACGACATTTCAATATTCTCGAAGAAAAGAGAAGAGCACGCATTTCACTTAAGGCAGATTTTTGAACGCTGTCAAAAATACGGCATCTCACTCAATCCCAAGAAATGTGTGTTCGCTGTCACGGAGGGCAAGTTACTGGGTCACATAGTTTCAAAGAAAGGAATCTCTATAGATCCAGAAAGAATTAAGGCCATTGAACAAATCCCCTTTCCCCATAATAAAAAGGGGATGCAATCATTTATGGGAACTATAAACTTTGTGTGAAGATTCGTGCTTGATTTCGCTCAGATTGTCAAGCAATTGCAGCATATGGTGAAGCAAAATGCACAGTTCAAGTGGACTGAGGTCGAGAAGAACACTTTTAGCAAAATCAAGACTGTTGTTGCAAACGCGCCCTCCCTGAAAAGCCCAGATTTTGATAAGGACTTTATTCTGTATACCTTTGCATCCGATGATTCGCTAGCAGCTGTGCTTACACAAAGAGAAGATGGGGGAGATGAATTCCCAATATCCTTCATGAGCGTTGGTCTACAAGGGGCCGAATTAAATTACCCAGCCATTGATAAGCAAGCTTATGCAGTATTCAAAGCAGTGAAGCAATTCCGGCCTTATATTTAAAAAAATCGGACCAAGGTAATAGTCCCCTATCTAGTTGTAAGGTCCCTTCTTATACAGAAGGAGTTAGGAGAAAGAAGGGGCAACTAGGTTACAGCTCTTCAAGAGTACGACCTTGAATTCAAACCAGCCTCTATAGTTAAAGGACAAGGGTTGTGCAAACTGATGACTGAAAATGGGAACAATGAAGAGCACGCCTGGGAGGATGAAGCCGATTTACATTTAATGGATGTATGTCCTTTGTTTACAGCTCCCGAGTCTTGGTATAGAGACCTCGTGCATTACCTGCAGGCAGGGCTGCTGCCAGAGCATTGGAATTCGAAGCAAAGATGAGCACTGCGTCTCAAATCAGCATCCTATCAAATTGTTGAAGGTATATTATTCAGGAAAAACTATGACGGAGTTCTCCTGAGGTGCTTAGAAAAAGAAGATGCAGAAAAAGTAATGACAGATTTGCATGACGGGCCTGCTGGGGGACATTATTCAGGAGATACTACGGCTCACAAAATCCTCAGAGCCGGTTACTATTGGCCTACGCTCTTTAAATATGCACACGCACATGTCAGGAAGTGTGATATTTTCCAAAGGTGTAGTGGGAGACAACCTAAAGCAGCAGCACCCCTAAAGCCTGTGATGATCACGGAGCCATTTGAGCAATGGGGGTTGGATATTATTGGAGAAATAAAACCAAATTCCTCTTTGCAACACAAGTACATACTAACCGCGACCGATTATTTCACTCGCTGGGTTGAAGCTGTCCCGCTGCACAAGATAAATGAAGACGAGGTCATCAGCTTCCTACAAGATCATATCATGACCAGGTTTGGAGTTCCAGTTTCGTTAGTTTTTGATAATGCTAAATACTTTTCATCAATTAAATTGACTGCTTTTGCTCACGATAAAGGGATAAAATTGCATTATTCTGCTAATTACTATCCACAAGGAAATGGCCTCGCTGAATCCACTAACAAAAATCTGATTAGAATTTTAAAGAAGACCGTGATAGAAAACCAGAGGAGTTGGCACTCAGCACTACCAAATGCCCTTTGGGCTGATAGAGTCACCCCCAAGTCTTCAATTGGAGTGTCTCCATATACCCTTGTCTATGGTAAAGAAGCCATTCTTCCTCCCAATATCATGCTACCATCTTCCATACTAGCTCAAGAGTCTAGAGGGTCGGAGAATGAAGTTCTACAGATGAGGATATGCAATCTTCTGAAAGCTGAGGAGGCTAGATCTAAAGCCAGGGAATGATTTAAGCAACAACAGGAGTTAATAAAGAGATGGTTCGACAAACATAAATCTGGAACAAAAGACTTTGAAGTGGGAGACTTAGTCCTCAAGTGGGATCATCCCCATGATGAGAAAGGAAAGCACACTAAATTCCAGCAGTTGTGGGTAGTCCCTTTTCAAATAGTGGCAAAGCTTGGCCCTTCTACTTACAAGTTGCAAGATCTGCAGGGGTGGGAAGAGAACCTACCAGTAAATGGTTTGGTTCTCAAGCCTTATTTTTCTTGAGTTTCTTTGAGTTCTTCTGTCTTGTATATAAATAATCCGTTTTGGTTGTCTTTTGAGTCTTTGAGTCATGAAGTTTAGTTTTTGTTTTACTTTAAATTTTCCGTTCGATTTTAAATAAAAGAAGTAAGCTTTGGTCGCATGGAGAGCATTAGAATTCTGGACCAACTAAAATCCTTGATTATAAGACTGTGTATTTTAGTTTTATCTGATAGAGTTTCTTCTAGATCAGCAATTTTCCTAAATGGCTATGAACGCATTGAAGTCCTGCTTAATCCCTGTAAAGTAACTCAAGATTAAAAGGTCTGGAATACTATTTCGAGGCTCCATCCATCTCACACCTAAAAATGTCGTAGGGGGTGACAGCAAAAGACCCATGGAAAGGAAGTAGGGTAAACAGTATATTATATATAAATGATCCCATGCCAATAATTGAAAGCCAAAAGGCCAAGAAGAGTCAAAAATTCTAAGAAAGCAATGTATATCAGAACAAAATGCTGAATCATAAGTATTAAATTGCCGAAATTTCCTCTTCGTCCGTGAGCTGAAACATGAAGTACACTGCTCACACAAAAGGGCACTATGGGATAGAGGAACCTGAATTAAAATTCAGAAAGAAAGGGATGAAGGAGGACTTATATGAAAAGGGACAAAAGTCCAAAAGCACAAAAGTGCAAAATGGCATGGGAATGAGGAACAAATGAATATTTCTATTTACCGGATGTTACGATCTTGTGGTGCCCAAGCTGGACGCTACCCGAAGACAGAGGTAAAAAATGAAACTCATATTTCTGGCCTCGAAAGAGTTATCTTGACTTTGAAATCTTGGTTTCCATTTTCCTAAATTGGACTACCCTCAATGCTTATAAGTTCATATATTGCCTCTGGGAAATCCATATATCTAGAAGAATTCAACATGGTGGTTTTATTATCAAACACTCTGTTAACCAAGGAAGAAATTGTCCAGAGGTATAGGTTCACCAGGTAGTCGCCAATTGTTGTGGCTGCAACTGTTTTCCCCAAATCTCTAAAATTTTGGGCCCCTCCTCATGATTTAGAGTTGTGTTTTAATCGTTGGATCTTGGAACCTTTTGGTCATGATTTAGTTTGGATAATTTTGAAGATTAATTTTCAGCTTGTTTCAAAGATTGCCCGTGGGTGAATTTTGTGGTTGGTCGCAGATGTGAGTTTGGTTTGCTAGCCAAGGATAAATCAGATCTTTTGCTCTTTGAAAGGCCGCTGTTTCGGAAGTAAAGCAGGTTTTAACCATTGCTGATTTTTAAAGTTGTGAAACACTTGATTTATTCTGTTCATCGGGCATCATTTTCTTGTTAGATTGGCGGTTGTTGTCCATTTCTCTTCCACCGTTGTGGCTCCCAAAGCAACTAAGCGCCCGAAGTCCAAAGCGCTCCGCCAGTCGATGCGTGTTAATCTTTTAGTCACGTACCCGTAGCCTTTTTTCTTCCGCCATTGCGACTGTGAAAGTCATTCGACTTCCGTCTTCCGACTTCCGATTAAAGCTCCTCCTGCCCACGTTTCGCATGACTTTAGCCCTTGTCTTTTCTGCCGTTGCGTCTAGGAAAACCTTTTCGTGTCCGATGTCAATACCTTCCGACTTCCGATTGAGAATTTTCCCACCCGCAGGTTGCGTATCCTTAACCTCTTCGCTTCTGCCGTTGCGGCTGGGGCAGAGCTTTCAGCTTCCGATTCCAATGCCCTGAGCATCCGATAGGTTCTCTGTTCGTGTCGTGGGTGTTTTCCTTTGAACCCATAAGTGGACGAGGTAGTGATGTCAACGTCTGTTAAAATTCTCAGATCAAGTGGTGTACCTGGCCATTTCCTATGGATTAGCCATTTCAGTTGTTATAATTTGATGTTTTATTTTTACAACCCGGTGAATGATGCACTTTGGTTAATTGCAGGAAAATCCAAAAGACGGTTCATATTGCCGCAATGTGAAGGAACTGATGTTGGATAGGATCTCAAGGGACACGGGCAGAGTAAAAGACAAAGTTGAAAGCAATAAAAACCCAGCTCTGAAAGGCCATCAGTTACCCGGTCGATCATGAGCATACGCATAAAATATGAAAAGATGGATTCGAAATGGCTGAGTAACCGAAAGGTCATACGTTTGGGGGGGGGCAGCCCAAGTGGTCTACAATTATAGTTTAAATATTTGAAAGTAGAACTATGACAAGGACTTTTTCCCTGGAAAAAAACTTGTAAACCATTTGCTTGTAAGAGGAACTATTTCGTTTTACAATCAGAGACTGCAACTTTTTCCTGCTAGAGAAAGCAAAATGTGGAATGTATCAATGTGATTAAATGAACAATGTTGAAGGGGAACTATTTCGTTTTCAGCTGTGTTTCATTAACTGTGAGAATGTTTTAACTGCCTGAACCTATGTTCTTGTTAAATGTTCTTCAGTATATTTTTGTGATGTTTTCCACTGTGATTAATAAATGTTGTATGATAAACAATTGGCTATTTGGTTGTTCAAATATCTGTAATTGTTCATGTGTCTTGAAAGAAGTATCGGCTATCTGTAACTCTTCATAATGCATGTACAAAATATATAACTCACCAATGAATGATAATCCTGCTCCCTAGGGATAGTTTAGATAGTTAGTTTAATTTCTTGTTGAATGTGATTTAGATGCTTGTGAATGCTAATATGAGAGGTAAGAACCTGCGCATCATGTTGTGACTGCTCCTTGCATCTTATCACCCTGCATTGTTAATTAGGCACTTGCATATCATACTTAAGTCAAAAAATACAAAATATATGGTGGACCGGGCCGCAATCGGTAAAGCCTTTGTTTGTTACTTTGACCTACGGTAGCCGGACCGAAAACTGGACGGATTCCCCATACCAAACAGTCATGGGCTAGTTGGGAACGTTGACTGGGGAGAATCCCTTACTGTTGTTGCCTGCGAATTCCTGGGCATCAATAGAAAGTTATAATTTTCCAAGTTATTTGGCCATATTGTATGTGGAAATTATGATTGATTCACTTTATTTGTTTTTATTTCAAAAATATTGTAAGGGATTGAAGAAAAGGTACAAATATCAAGACCTATGGAATTCGACCATAAACGATTGGATCCAAGTATGTACTTCTTGAACTCTGTATGTTTATGTTTGCTTATTTGCTAGAAAGATATCAATTGATTGTTTGTTTTAATTTAGTTCATTTATGGGTTTGCTCCATGAGAGCTGAACCCACAAATTTGTTGGGGATTTATTCCTGTTAACAAAATTGGTGACCATCATAGTGGGGAATCTTCTTTTTGTTTTGGGTATTTTTGGGTTGTTGAATTTTTTAGTTTATTTTCTTAATTTTTTTTGTTTTCTTGGTTAGTAAATTTTAGTTTAAAACATTCACATTCATTTTTAATCCTCATTCACTTGCATAGCGCAATGCGATTTTTACTTTTTAGCTTTCCCCAAGCTTCTACGTTGACTATAAGTGTATACAACTGCATAGTTTTCCTGTAGGAGATTGTTTTTTTTTGTTTCTCACTATTTTGTACCTATACATCAGCTATACATTTATAGACCACATGTATGCAAGATAACTTCACATATGTATCTTTTTTTACCTTTATGTATGTGGGATGCACTAAGCAAAGTCACGTACATGTCTTTGTGGGCCAAAAAATAGGGGAGTTTTTTTTAAATAAAAAAGAAAATTACTAGTTTTTTAGGTTTATCGGTCTATTGGAGATCTCAGTCTTTCTTAGATTTTTCAATTTTTTTTCTAAGCCTTCAAAATCATGTTTTTGTGTGTTTTATCATTAGGCCCTAAAAGAAAAGGAGAATTGAATTTTGCAAAAGTCGTAGTTTTCCTCCATCTCACTTAAGAATCTTTTGGGAAGTTTGCTGTTTTTGGAAGTCTTTTCTTAAAATAAAGGATTGTATTGATTTCATTTGCATTATCTAATGAAAATTATAAAGAGTTTCTTTCTTTGGTTACAATAATTTCCTTAAAAAGTTGCATCTTGCATATAATTTTGAAAAGATATGCTTGGTTTTTCTTTTTGATTGAAGGTTCTTTATAATATAGTAAATTTTTAAAAGATTTAAGTGGTATTTTTCATTTGCAAGTAGTTTATTTTTCATTTATTTTGAGTTAAAGAACACCACCAATTTCGTTTTTGTTTCTTTGAGTAATAAATCCACTTAAAATTAACGCTTAATTAAAATTTATTAGAACTTTATTCTTTTATAGGGTTCACCAATTTAGATTAAGTGTAGGATCTTAGAATAGGTTGCTTGCAAACTATCCAACTTCATTAAGAATGTTAAAAGTAGTGAGTATTTTCAAGAGGATAGCTAAAATCCAAGATTGCAAGGGTGTGGTTAGGAATCTCTACACAAACTATATTTAAGCACGAGGTCATGTGAGGTTACATTGTGGATATATCCCTCCAACTCGTAATCGATCATCTACCAAGGATTTTGTGTGTACGAGGACTTATCTAGTACCACCCTTTGGCCCCATGTGGTGTTGATATTGTTTGATTTTGGGCCTAGTTACCCTGCAAGTAACTACGATCTTGACCTGCAACTGTTCCCATGGACGCTGACTATGGATTAGTAGCCTTAGAATATTACAATTAGGGTTTGACATAGGTGTTAGGAAAGGATTTTTTATGACCACCTTGGGAAAACTTTATGACTAGAGAATTAATACCCTTGGAGGATGTTTTCTATATCTATTTAGAAAAATCCTTGCACTAAGAAGGGAAACATGCCCAACCTTAGTAACTTCTTTCAAGCTTTGATGTTTTCATGGTGGGACTTAATCAAACCACAACTAATATTTGAAGCGATGATCTATTATCCTTGTTTGATATCTTATGATTGTTTTATAGTGGTGTGCTATTTATGTTGATTATGCTTAGTTGGCCCTAGATATCTCTTACTTGTTGATTCAAACACTAATGGACAGTATTCATATGGAAATCATCCAAGGATACTTATACAAGGGGATCATTATTATTTTCCATTTCTTGGGAACATTAGTGCTCCCTTAATGACCACTTTGAATCTTCTGGGATTCACCCTAGGGCTGGTAGTTTGGTTGTTTTCCACTACAAATGTCCTAAGTTCTCTTGATGATTCTCAAGAAATAACCTTATATGAAGGGAATCAATACCTTGTTCCTCCTTCACCAATAATATCTTCTCCTCCTCCTTCTACCTCATGTGGTGAATGTTTTGACACTAGTAACCAACATTCTAAAATGAAATAAGGAGTAATAATAGGAAGAAGATGTGGGGTGAAAACATGAAGTTGGGAAACACTTTTGCTTGTTTTTGACCAAACAAACTGCTAAATTTTATGATTTTCATCTTCAACCCCTTCAAACTAATATCTGCCTTAGGAAATTCACCTTGAAGTAAAAAAGCAAGTTTTAGAGAATTGAATTATCTACATCCTCATATTTAAAAAAAAATTATCGACATATACTGGGGAAAATTTAACGTCCACAAATGACATATACTTTAAAATTTCAAGTATGAATAATGAGTGACTTGTGTGCACCACATTTTTCTTAGAGATAGTTATTCATTTTAGGGAAACATAATTTATACTCATAATATACACAGATTGAACTTATGCATGGACTATATTTTGAGGTTTTTCATACTTGAGAACTATTTTTTATTATTTATCGAAACAAAATAAGTTCACACATGTTAGTGAGATTCAATTTTCTTTTTAGTGTGAATCTTATTGGAAAAACTAAAAGTACCCTTTTGAAGAGGATAAGACAATTATGATCTCTATCAAGATTTCAATTTTTTTGGTGTTTTCTTTGTTATGATATTGAATTGTCATTTCGGGTGATTTTCAGAGTAATAGAATTCTTAAGGGATAAGGTTTAGGAAAAAATTATTAATAAATAGAAATTCAAATTGAAAAAATTAGTATATCATTGGAAACTAGATTCAGAGATGAATCCATTGCTACCAAGTTCGACAAATAATATTTAAAATTTGCAGGGATTCTGGATTGCTGAAGTTGCAGGTTCCAGAAAGATGTCTGATATTTTCGCAGGTTTTGTTGACCATGAACTCTCGGCCAAAAAATATCTTCCAAAATCTCGACCGAGAGTTTAGTTTAGAATCTCATCCAAGAGCTTTTTTTTAAATATAGCGCGGTGATTGGTTCAAACTCTTGGCCTAGAGTTTTATTAAATTATCAGCTGAGAGTTTGAACTCTTACAAACTCTTAGCCTAGAGTTTTTAAAATCTCAGCCTAGAGTTTGATGTTGACTTTTTTTGCGTGTTCATCTGCATGCCCTCTTTTTTTTCACATATTTGTCATGAAATTTTTTCCAAGTTTCATGTTTTCACCCTGTGAAAACAACAGGGAAACTCCCCAACATATATAGATCATGTTGGGGGAAACCCACCACCAGCCTCTTGCAAGTCATGCTGGGGGAATCCATCTAGTCACACTTAGTTATACTACAAACCCACAACTTTCCTATGGAGGTCATGATGGGCACAAACTTTTGGTCACTTCAAGTCATACTAAAAGTATTTCATCAACCTTTTCTAGTCATCTTAAGGACATGACACTAGCCTTTGCAAGTCATGTTCATCCAGTTACTACTAGTTATCCTGTAAACCTGCAACCATCATGCGGAGGTCATTTTGGGGGGTAACTTTTAGTAACTATAAGTCATACTGAAACTATGTAATCAACCTATTCTATTCATGTTGAGGTCATATCACGAGTCACTACAAGTCATACTAGTAACAAGAAACTAGTTGTTGCAAGTCATGTTGGGGACATGCAACTAAGAATTGCAAGTCATGTTGGGGGCAAGAATTCAGCAAATGCGAGTCATTTTTAACATGTTGGGAATTTTTAAAAACCTAAGAAAATAAGATGCAATTCTAATTTCCCTTGTAAGGAAATTCACCTTACTCACCTATTCCTTACTATTATAGAGGTATAAATAGTGTATCCAGGTCTTAAGGATCTTCTACTTTTGAAGAATCTCTGATTTCCCAATATCCTATTCAACATTTGGTTGATGAACTGGTTGATTTACTGCAATCTTTTATTGACCCCAATCCTCCTTTGGAGAGTGTCAATGTTAGAGTGGCTGAAACAATGCAATATTTATTCTGTCCCACTCTTCCTTTAGAGAGTGATAAACTTCAAGTGGTCAAATAAATGAAATCTTCATTCAATCCCACTCTTCATTGTTAGTTCAAAACATTTTAGACATGGGGGGACTCAAATCACTTTAAATGATCCCCTACCAAGCTCTAGGTTTTCTTCCTTTGATTGGAATAGTCTATCTAAGCAAATTCCTTCCTTTAGTTGCACCTTGTGAAAGAAAGGTTCAAGTTAAACACCAAAATATTGCTCAATGTATTGTAGATGAATGAACCTCTTTTAGTATATTATACACACATGCTTCGAAATGTATGGGATCTCCAAACCATGTGGAAGATGTTTATCAACCACTATCTTTTAATAGAATACCTAGTGCAACTTTGGTATGTCTTCTTCAATTCCTGTTACCTTAGGTGGGAAGACTATCTTAGTAAATTTTTTGGTTATGGAGGACATTTTGACTTCAATATGATCCTTGGGTTTGATTATGTATATTCTATCCATTTCATGGTGTCTATTATATTTTGAGTGATGTATTTTCCTCACATTTGAAGCATTGTAACTATTAATCATCTTGAATTTGTTGATCCTACTCATTACCCAAATTTAAACCAGGCATATCGTTTGTTAGTTCCTAGTGTTTTGGTAGACACTTCCACACCAAAAGTGAAATATGTGGAATTATATATGTCATGTCCAATTACTACTAAGAGGAAGCCTCTTTATTCATGCTTTCCTTCTTGGGAACTGGTCTCAGTAGTTGACCAGGTGATCCATCCAATGGGGGTATTGGAGCGTATGTCCAAGTGAATGTTTTGACATATGTTCTCTCTGGAATGATATAATTCCTTTGGAAAAATATTCATATATCCTATGATAGGGTATAACATTCCTTTTTTTTTTACGTCATTTCCAAATATCATCTTCCTGGATTGGACCCAATTGCAATCAAATGTAGCCTTGATTTTCCTTTTGAGCCTAATCTATATGTTTTTAGATCCATTCACATTGGAATTCCTAATCCTTTTGACTCTGCCTTTGATATGCAAGTTGGTATTCTTGCTAATTTTTATTCTACTACTGTATTTTCTATTAAGTAACCTTTGTTTGATTTTATTGCTTAAAGGTCCCCATGACTTAGCATTCTTGAGTCTTCACTAGTAAAATCTTCCTTGGTTATGGAGATTGTTCAATATACTAAAGTTGAAATTATTTATACCAAAATGATTTATATCAGATCTTTCTTTTTATATTTTTTATATATTATCTTGGTATTGTTGTTTATTGGAGACATTAATTTTAGTTGGATTCATTGTTTGTTAAGGATCATTTTTGACATTTTGCTCGATCTGATTAGGCATTTTCAGAAACTTACATATAGGTTTAGTCCTCCCTTCTATTATGATGCATTTGAACCTTTTTCTTCTTGAATTATCCATAGGGTCAAACCTATTATATATGGATGTGTCATCCATATTTTTCTACATTTTGTACCAATCCACCAAAAGAGACTACCTAACATGGGCCACCCTAGTCAGCAACATCATGTCATTTTCGTACCCATTTCATATTTTCTCCTAGGATCGGGAGCCTTTTTAGTTATACAATGACTTTGAGAAGAATTTGCATGCCTGTCTTTCTCATATATTTATATCTCACCCCTTAAGTTTCTGACTTGTATAGAGTCTTATTTAATCTCTTTTTTGACTCTTTAAACATGAAAAGGTTGTCGAGTGTGTTTGTGTCTTCGGAACCATTAAAACAAGTTGAAATAAAATTCGTTCAGTATAACGTTTAAACATTTTCCACGTCGAATGGACTATTTATGAAAAATGAATACTCTAGTCAATTTTTGGCTAGAAGAGTTATTCCATGTATACTTCTATGTTTTTTAAGGATTTGGAGTGTTATCACTTAGAATTTTTCATTTGTTTGTAGAAGGATAGTTCCAAGGTAACCTTACAAATCAACCTTTAGGAAGAACGTGGCTTCTTTCCTACCAGAGAGGGATCTCTCAAATAAATAAATACAATGGATAGAAATATTCTTAGATAAACAAGTTTAGCGATAATAATGGTTGAAACAATGGGGTATCATTGGGCATGGAGTCAAAATCATAAGTTATTATAGATGAACAAGGAATTTTTCAATGAAATTTCTTCAAAAGGGAAGGATATTCACTCTTTTATAGTCGAGTTATTGATTGTCTCGTGGTAAAGAGGAAAAATGAATAGTCCATTAATATGGGAACCAATAGATGAATCCAATATTAACTTTAGAATAATTTTGTTTGTGAATACTTGAAATGTATGAACCAGAGCATATGAGTATGCATCCTGATCCAACATAAACCTATTCAAGTATGAAAGAAAACAAAATGGAAAGATAACAGGAAAAAACATTCACATGAGGAACATAAGTACAGAATGTAAAACAATAACATGAGAATATCTGATATGGAAAAATTGTTTCTTGTCTTTACAAATTTTATTAACTCGAAATGATCAGTTACAAAATGAGTTTCACTCTCATGTGTTCCAACCACAATTACAATGTAAAACATGCTTTTATACATCAAAATGCTCCTCATGCTGATAACTAACTACCTACATTCTAAAAATAGGATTCTTAGAACTTCCTTATTACATCTATCACACCACTTAATAGATTAAATCTATCTAAATACTAGAAAATATTTCACCCCTACTTTGAAGTGGATCTTCACATATTTGCGATTCGAGCATTAGAATGGAAATATTTATTGACACAACGTAGATTCCACTTTTCCAAACTTCTCAATGGCTTTCCATTGATCTCTAGATGGAACCTCAATATTTTCCATTTCCTTAGCCAATATTCTTAGATAAACATGATCTACATAAGAAATAGGTGCGATATTGGCACTAATTATCTTGAATGAATCCACTAGCTCAAAGTCCACAACTAATTTATCACTTATAACTATTCATGACAAGGAATGATTCATATCTTCGAACTTCCTATGGTGTAACCTGACCTTAACCAATAAATCCTAATATTCATATTGAGATATCATCTTTCCATCCTCATCTCAAAAAGAAGGGAGACCTTTTTGAAATAGTTCTATGAATAAGCCTTTGAAAGACTTCACTTGCTACAATATCTGCTATGTATTTCCCTAAACACTTTCAATATGATGATGTTTTCGAATAATATTTCTTTCCCATGTTATAACTCCAATCCTGTCCTTGTTACCCATTGTTTCAATTCTTGTTTAGATAAAGTATTAAGAAAACCAATAGTATTATGAGATGTATTTGTTGATTTTATATCCAAACTTTTTTTCATAGTTGTACAAATTTTCTTTACTACATTGATTGATACCTCTTTAATAAATTTAAATCAGGTCTCATCTTAGTAGTATCTATAATGATCATATCCCAAAAAATATGTTGAGCTCCTTGTACTTGAAACTTCCGTGAAACTTTCTCTACTAGCTTCCCATTTTTTTAAGCAGCTCTTTATTCTTATTCTCAAAAAACCTTTTTTCTTCTTCCTTTCTCTTAATTATTTGAGCCAATTTTTTATTCTCTACCTTAAAGCCATTTATTTACTCATCTCTTAAGCTAACTTATGACAATGCTTAAACTATAGATTTTGTGCTTGCCTCTGTACTTAGCTGACATGTTTCCATTTTTTTATTATTTTATTTCTCCTCTCTTTCCTTTTCCAAAATTAATAGATTTTAATTTAAGAGATCAATTTTGGCTACAAGAAAAACCCTTCATTTTTCCCATTAACTTTGTTCTTCAACAATTTTTAATAGTTTATATTTGTTGATATTCAATTCTTGGGTCAATAATTATTAATTTTTCTAACACTACCAACTAAGAAGCCTTAATCGACCACGTGGATAGAATCTTCTATTTCTTTTTCAGTATTTGGATAGTGTTTTATTTCTCGACTAAAATATTCTCTATAGATTTCCCTCTGTCTAGCTCAGTATCCATAACTAAAAGATCACCCTAAAGTTTCCTGATCCATTTTTTATATGTCTTATTTTCATTTTTCTCCTGTTTCAGTTGATTTTTCAACCTTGATATTGTCGACTAAAATTTGGGAAGTTTTAATGTATCCTTCATTAAATTAGTGCAAATCACTTCCCCAGTTTGATCATGTAAATGAATCTTGTTAGGTACTGGAATTTTCTGCAAGTTGAGACTCATTTATGAAACTTTGTTTTGGGTAGCCACTACCAAATTAAATGTGTTTTTTCACATGATCCTTTATAGTAATCAGTGAAATATCCTTATATGAGATGTCCCTTACCTTAGAAAAATTCTTTATAGTTTTTTTCTGAAGATTTTTTTTTGTCATGTCCATATCTAGTATACAGGCCATTTCTAGACTTGTACCTATCACTAGGCCTTGGAACTTTTCTTTCATATTCTTTCATAAAATATCAAGCATTTCTCTCTCTAAATCCACCTTTTCTCTTTTTGCTACTTCTAAACCTTCATCTTCAATTTCAAGAATTTTAGAGAAACTCCTCTTGCCAGTAATCTAAATTTTACTAGGAGTTGGTATTATCATTGTTGTTGATTTCATTGTGGAAGAAGAATTTTCCTGTAATCTTTATTATTTATCCACATCTTATTGATATTCCATTAATTTATCTCTTTGAGATAACCCCTCTATCTCTTAATGATCAAAAGCCTTGTTTTTGTTATGTTGTTTCCTCTATGATATGATATGACGTGGATCATAATTAATCTTGGCAGCCTTCATAAAATTCATATCTTGTAGTAATCCTTCAATTACTGGGAGAGAAACCTTATTTTTTATAATGAAAGGACCTACTTTTAAAGGAAATTTAATCTCAGAGGACTTTCTAAAATTCATAAAGTGCTCATTCTCCACAATACGTTTTTTCCTAATAAATTCCAAATCAAATCTCCTATGTGTCAAGAATGGAAGAAAGATATATGGTTCATGAACAAAACCATAAACTCTGATGATAGTATGTTCCTTCAGAAGGAACCAGCTTCCAACTCTTCTATCTAGGATAAATTGTAGCATCTCTTCCATTTGGGGTGGAACTCTAGGCATTTTTTCTTGAAACATCACTCTACACACTTCTGACATTATGAGATTCATGTAGTTTAAATTATTATTACTAATTTCATAAGTGCATGCTATATTTGGAAATTGCAAATTGTCCTCATTGAAGAACAAGACATCCTGACCAGGTAAGATTGAAATCTGAAATGTCTGCTCATGTGGAAATTCACCACTGAGAATGAATATTCTCATCTTGAAATTCATTAAATTTAAGTAAAAAAAACTAACTAGACTCAGACTCAGGTTGACACATACCCAATCTAAATAATAGACTCAACAAAACTTATGGGACAAACTTATCGTAGTCCAACCCTAAAAACTAACTCAACAAGGATATGACCCGCTTGGATTCTTCATTAAACGAGCCAATGTCAATGGGAAAAGGTTTATTTTCAACAAAAAATTCAGGTTTAAGACTCTTAGAATAAAATATTGGTTTCTCTTTTGCTGCAACTATCTGAATTATTCAATTAAATTTTGTTTCGCAACATCTTCCATTTTTTGGGTGATTGACTAGGGTACTTCTACCGCGTCTCTAACAACCAATGTAATGATGGGGCAAAGGATTTTTGACTTATTTAATTCCATTATGACATGTTTAGACTGGGAGTAATTGGACGCATACTAGGAAACAAAATCCAGAAAATTAAAGGTTTGGTATGGATAGAAATGGTGAAAATGAGACCTTTGAACGGTGTGCACGTCAATTCCGTGTTCCTATAAAGATTTTAACCTATTATTTAATTAATGCAGTGGAAAAAAATAGAGTATTGTATCAAAAATATCCCCATTTGTGTCTTCAAAAATTTCATCCAGCTTGTTGAATTCACGAACTTGTGTTTCAACTTCACCTTTCCTCTCCAGTTTTAACATAACTTGGTGGGTTATCTACATGGCCTACCTGTAAAATTATGGCTGGAAAAAAGTTTATCCGACTTGGCTTCTATAGGTAGAGGCATGTTCTTCATTGTGCACAAAAGAAAAATGATTCTTTTCCACATGACTCGACCCTTTATAATATTCCCAATAGGTGGTTTCAGGATCACAAGAGGCGGCTTCTCCCTACCACCTTTCATTCAATGGAATGATTCATCACCCTATATGTGGAAGGAGGTAAAAATTATGCTATCCTCTAACTATTTTGTCCACTATGCATGTTACGGGAGTGGAATGAAACTCAATCATTGATCTTTTCCCCTTTTGATTGTGCACCATCGATCAAATATGGACTTTAATATTCTCCAACAGTCATTTATCCAACCCTTTACCATTTTATTTTTTGAGCAACTCCACCCGATGGATTCCTTTCCCACTGTTGATATTGTCATCCTTCTAATCTTGATTATTGTTGACACAAACTCAGTCAACAAAACCAATCGACAGAGGTTCCCACTCTGTCGACACCCAAACCACCACGATCTCCCTGAGCGCCAACCTAGATAGGTTTTACCCCGTCCGCCAACACCCACAAAACATATGAAGTCTCACCTGAGATGGTCGAGGGAGAGCTAACGGAACCAAGTTTTTGCGGAATGAGAGAGGACCACGTGCATCTACTTATCAACTTAGTACAACATTATTCAACCAATCTAATCATTCAACACATCCATTAATAGAACCATAGCATTACTCAATAGATCACATTATCATACCAGATCTATAATAAACACATTGATGCACAAACAGATCCAACAGGATAACATCATTTAAAGCAGGGAAACATCACATCCTTACAAATCCATGTTGTAGATACACATTGCATTCATAATTGATTCACAGAAAATAGCAAAATAGGAAAAAAAAAAGAACAAAATGATTCTACTCAACTTTAGTCATGTCATATTAACTTCTGCATAAAACCACAGATTCTCCAAAATAGTTCATAGATCAACATATCTCAATTCATGCGTAAAGCACACAATCACACCAATACATAAGATGATTGATAATTCCAACTCTACATTTATGTATAGGCCTATGCCTTTACATTCATGGTACACTTAACTAACTTCCTAACTAACTCTTAATTGATTCTACAAAACAATTACCAATATCCACAAAATGTGGTCAAAACTACAAAATATGACCCAAAAATAAATAAAATAATATAACTTCGACTTATGCGCCATTTTCCACTTACGTGGTATCTTTGACCTTGTGTAGAATCCGCGATGTTGCAAACTAACGTATCCCAAAACTACCTGCCAACAGGCCCCCAACACAATCTTATGGCTCTCCCTCGCGCCACGCCAGCTAGACATTGTGTAGTCATTGATATTTATCTTCAAGTATTCATACTACTAAATGATCTCCTTGACCGGTTATTTAACCTTCTCATCAATCTCCTGAATTCCTATCAAGTAGTGCGCCAATGGGTAATTCACCATCTTCTCAACAACCTCCTTTTTTGCTTTGTGCATGGCCCACAGTGCAGCAACTATCTTAACAAAAAGTTGTGCTCCATATCTTGGAACTCATATAACTACTCACTGTGCCTCTGCTATCTTTCCATTTCCTTCTTGATGTGTTGTTGCAACTCCTTCAGATTTGTAGACCTTGTAATCTGAAAAAATAGTGGCATTTCTCTCAATGTCATCTTTAATGCTTCTAGTTTCCCCTTAGCCTCCTACAACTTCTTGGTCAGTTGCTCCAATTGCTCATCTTGGAATACAATGCCGCAAAATTGTGTAGTCGCGTCAGTGACCTTCTTCGCTTCCTGCTCCATCTCTTGTAGGTATGTCACCACATCCTCTATGGTGCTCTTCCTCTCTGTGATTTGTTCAGGTGGTGTGTCTAGATGCACCAGAGCATTCAAAATGTTAATGTTGTGCTCCAACTACGTGATGATCATTGCAAGCCACTTCACTTTGAATTCTACATCCTTGTCCACAGCAACTTTCGACACTCATTGACATACTTTAGAGATTACATTTTCCAAATGTACCCTACGGTCTGAAAGTTATGCCCTCTTAACTACTAGTATATCTTGCTCCTTTTTCAATTCCTAAATCTCCTTGGTGCTCTTGGCCCTCAACTTTTTTGTTTCATCTTTAACGCTTTAACCTCTTTCTGTGCTTCTGCTTCATTCTCCTGCGATCAGAGAAAATGGCCATTGATACTCTACTCTTTGTATTCCAACTTCTGATTGGTGAATATTTGCATATGCACCAACGTCTGCATGGAAAACACATTGATGTCAATGAACAAGTCCTACAACTACTGTAGGGAGGCGTTCCAAACCCGCGTCCCAATGCCGATGGAGCCGATGTCCTACACAGTCGCTCCCTCTGGTGCTTTATTCAAAACTGCATCAACTAAGGAATCAAGCCTTGTTCTTACCTCTCTAAACCCCTCTTGTGTTGATTTCTTCATCTCTTCGGCTGTCACATCTGTTGCATTTGTAATTTCCTTAATGAGTCGATTCAATTGTGCCTCCATCCCTAGTATGACGCTCCATCCCTAGTATGACGCTACTTGTCACACCCTATTCCTGGCACTTCTTCATCCTTGACTCTTCAAATGCACACTATGCTTTCAAATTAGTGGGTGTTTGCATCTAATATACATCAGACTCATGGTGACTTTGTTGGTCATCTTTATACACAGGATCAACAGGTGCATCCACTGGGGGTCCTATCGATACTTATTCCAAGCTGATTGGTTCTCTCCATGTTGGAGGCCAATCATTCACAGTCACCTTCAACTCTGAATCAGAAAATTTATATGGCATCGGTAGCCAATACTTATCTGGGTCACACTGTTCTTCACCTGAATGGCGCATGGGACGATTGCGAACCAAGAAATTCTTTGATACTTTGTTGCAGCTTCCTCAGATAAGCATGGAACATTCACAACTACCGCTTGTAGTGCTTCCTAACAAATCCAAAATTGGATAGAATAGTCCTTCAATCTTTCAAGTTCCCTTACCCACCAAAGATTCTGCTAACATGCACCCTTACAAAATTTTACCACTTCCACCTCCATGCCTTGACAGTCATCTGGTTCCATCCAAGCCATGATCATGATCAAGATCAACAACCAAATGTATGTAAGTAGGTGTTCTCCCACTCGGGCTTCCACTGCATCCTCCGCCAAGTGGTTCATTAAAAGGAGCGATGATTTCATCTACATGCCCTCTGCACATTGATATTCCAACACAAAACCCTCGAGTTACATTATATGGGGCAATTTTTCTTGAAAACTTTGTTGGCCAAAATCCTTGCTCTGATGCACACCACATGGTCATTGATACCGTCGATGCGGTAATCCCACCCATCGTGCTGCAACCCATATCTCTTCTTTAACCTCGTTGAAAGCATATTGTTGTTATCTTTTCCTCTAGAATACTACGAGGGGTCTTTCCCATCTTTAGGAAACCCCATGATGTCTAAGATCAATGCTACTATGATTGTGATTGGTGTGTCTAACCACAGTGTACCTCCATGAAAACAGGCCAAAAGCTACTTTACACAGGAATTCGCCTCATTCAGTGACCCAAAATGTGGCATGTTAATTAACCCCAACAATCCTTCTTTATTCATCCCACACGCCCAATCCTGCAGAATGCGTTCTATCGAGCTGCCTCCTACTAATACCATTGGAACATATGGTTCCTTCGTAGCGACCTCTAATGAGAGCGAGTGATGGTCATCATACTTCCTCTGCATCAGTGCAGGCATGATGTTTGTGGTGCATACCATCCCCTGTGGTATCGATGACATCTTTATGTGGTACTTCTTATTCTTGGTGAGCTTCCTAGGATTTGCATTAGGATGATAGGGTGGTATATACCTAGGGATATCATCAGCGAACACCCCTCGACGACTTGCTGACTCCAAAAATCCTAATCTTGATGGACCTGTCTACGCAACTTCCTCCTCTTGTGCCCTCACAGAAGTTCTAGTCTGTCTCTTCTTTGGTGCGAGGGAGATAGGATTCTAGCCCTTCTATTGATGTATTTGTAACTTTGGAATGTATTCACTTGTATATTTTATATGTTGTATTTATTTGTACCTCGATGTTCCTATCGGGAGAATAATTAATGTAATAAAGTCATGTAAAGTCATAGAGGTTAACCCTCCATTCTGAGTCAGGGAAATAGTCCCCAAATTTGAGGGGTATTAGGGTTATTAGACTCTCCTAGTGAAGTTTACCCTGGTAAGTAGTTGTCAAGTGGAAAACTAGTATAAATAGAGAGTGAGCCTCTCTATTTGAGACACACACTCACTCAACTATAGCGCATGAGTGAGATAAGAGGAGCTCGCACAAGTGAGAGAGAGAACAACTGTTGGAGATCATCTTTCTGTCGTTGGGTTTTAATTTTTCCATTGGTGCTCGTTCTATCTATGAGGAAGTTGCGGGGATTTCTCCTTTATGGTTTCCTCGAGTAAAAATCTTTGTGTCTCTTATCTCTTGTGATTATTGTTGGGCATATTATTTTCTCACATAAGATCCTAAGATCATATTGATTAAATGATAAAAATCTACCATGGTATCAGAGCTAACCTGAGAAGAAGAAACTGTGCAGATGTAGAAGCTAGGGCTTCTTAATTTTTGGGTCTCTCTCCATAGATCATCAACAAAATTAGGCTAGGATAACTCTCCATTGAAGGGCGCATCTTTCTATCAAAGTATAATTTGATTCTAAGCATTTCCAGTTTTTGACCTATCATTGCTGCGGGAAATTAGGGATTTTTACAGAGGAGGAATTTTTTGAGTGAGCCCAGCATAGGATTTCTATGCTCCTCAAAATCAAAATTTAGATACCAAGATCAAAATTTTTGGTTGGGTAAAACTCCGCGAAAGTCAAACCCTACTTTCACCCTGGACTTGAAAAACCCTAAAATACTAAAACTAGTAGTTTTGGTACATTCGCTATATATCGAGATTGGAGAAGGATGAGAAGCTAAAAATTTTACATTCCAAACAAAAATTCCTGATGTACATAGTGTAAAATTTTTAGCCTCCGATTCGATATATTCTGGGAGATATGATTCCTCCAGATCAAGGTTCCATCCTCTCCCAGGATTCATCCCTAAATAGGACACCTAGGGATAATTTCCATATCTCAAGATAAAAGGGTACAAATACAATTTCTCAAGATGTTCCAGATACGACATGGACTGTAATTTCTTTGATAAAGTTTCAGACCTCAAAGTTGAAACAATGATACGTGGAAGTCCGTACAAGTTTGCTATGTTGAACAGTCCTGAAATAAGCCACCTTGGGAAACGCTCATAAGTCCCAATTGGTGAAACCAATTTTTCTCAAACCTACGGTGTTGGAAAGATGACAGATGAGGGTACCTCAGTGCTAAGTTGTAAACACATAGGATGTCACGTCCCCATCCCTTCCGACCGGCGAAGAGGATGCTACCATGGCGTTAACCATCTGGGCTACCAACTCCATGAACATGTGAATTCATAAAAAGACTGAAATGCTGAAAATAGAATGCATTGAAATAGAACATACACAGATTAAATTTTTTGTCATACACAGCGGAAGCAACATACATTCATACAAGCATTCATTCAACATGTTCATCACATTCATTAATAGAAAATAAGATTGCAGAAGTAAAATAGACAAGATTACTTATCTTATAAGAACTTGTTCCGCAACCAGCTACATCACTGCAACGTTCCACCCAACCATAGGCTAGCGTGCTCCTTAATCTCTCAGTAGCGCTGCCACCCCCGAGCTGGGCATGATTCTCCAAGGAATAAGGGAACAAGCAGGCTTACACATAGCCAAGGATACACAAAACATAGCCAAGCCAACACAGTTGGGTTTATCAGGCCATTAAGGAGTTGGGAAAGGATAAATGCTAAGCCGGTGAGCCCATTACAGAGCTAGGAACACCTACACCAGAACTACCCTGGCTTCTAAAACACCCACACACACCCAACACAAGGAATTAGTCCCTTCTCTGCTACACAGTCCCTCAGGCCCTGCATTCCCTTCCAATGCTATTCAGGGGTTGTGGAGAAGAAAGCTAGCCCTATAGCTCTATCCGTGTGGTTTCCAACACACTAGGTTTATCAAGCAAACCAAGCCCCCATCCTTGCTCCCAACACAGTTCGAAGACCAACCATTGCACGTATGCAATCAATCAGCTGTTATAGCTTAACAGGGGAAATGATTCCTGAGTCGTTCTTGGCCCTATCGTGGCCAAAAAAACTCCCAAATGAATTACAACAGTTCCCAAATGCAACAACAGACACAGCTCATGACATGGGAAAACAACAGTCCCAAAGAAAAATGTATCCACATACACTCCCAACAAACGTGGGGAAACAACAGCTCGTTTTACACAATCGAAGCCGCTAGGGAAAAACATACACAGACCACACTAGGGAAGAAATTATAGTCTCCCAGCTTGTATGTGAGAGAAACAACAATGCAGGACCCACAAATTAGCCCATGAGGAAAGGATACAGCCACACCATCCCCAAATCCGTAGAGGAAAACTGCGTGGTTAAAAACCAGGAAAATCCTGTGCGTGAGAATAATGAACCGATAATGGTCCCTGCGTGAGGATAACAGCTCCGCTTATGCATGTGGATGAATAGACAATCGTGATGCATACGTAGTGGAGAGTGCGTGAGTGTTTTTTTTTTGCACCCGCATCCAGAGAATGCAGTCGTGAGTCCGCTGGAGTGATGGTGGTGGTTTTGCTTGCCATCGTGAAGTCAACAGCGGTGGTGGAGTGTGTGTGTGGGCAAGGACTGACAGTCCTGCCACACTCCACTCTTAGCCATAACTGCCTCAGCTAACAGCAACAGTTATTAATGGTGGTAGTTGGGTTAGAGAAGGTGGTGACACATGGGTTTTTCCCTCATTGGCCAAGGTTTGACAATTCCCCCACCCTTATCCTTGTGAAAATCATGCCCCTTCTCAATTTAGTTGCCACAAACGTAGCTGGTCAGGTTGTTTAATTAAAGATGCATATTTACATGATAACAAAACTCAATAGGTATGCCGCATGCCCTGATATACCATCGGTGACGATTTCAACCTAAAACATAGCATAACCAATCAATGGTGGGGCCTTGGCCTTTAGCTCTACACCATGATCATTACAATATATACATCATGTCCCTTTAATGCAACGGGGTCAAAACCAGGGTGTTACATTCCCCCCCCCCCCCTTCAATAGAACTGTCCTCAGTGCTTTATAAAATTTGAACAAAATGCTACACTGGTATTGCCTCAGTGTTCCGCAGAATTGAACAAAAATGGATGTGCCAATCGCATGGCATCCTCCAGCTCCCATGTAGCCTCTTTAGGTTCGTAGTGCTCCCATTGCACTTTTACCTGACCTATGGCCCGGTTCTGGAACATTGTGACCTTCCTTTCGAGGATGCGCATTGGCTCGGTTCGGAACTCTCCCTTGGGTTCCACCTGAATCAAATCCCAATTTATCACATGGTTAGGATCATGTACATATCTCTTAAGCAAAGAAACATGAAAAACATTATGAGCTCTAGTGCTAGCAGGAAATGCAAGTCTATATGCAACTGGCCCTATTCTTTCAAGCACTTCAAACGGCCCACAGTATCTGGGTGACAACTTGGCATGACTTCCAAGCTTCAAGGAACTCTTCCTTGCCCTCACTCCGAGGTAAACATGATCCCCAACATTGAATTCCCTGTTCACCCTATGCTTATCCGCATAGCTTTTCTGTCTGTCCTGTGCTGCTTTTAGATTCTGTCTGATCTTTACAACCTCTTGCTCCATTTCCTTGAGCAATTCTGGTCCAAGCACAATCGTGTTCACTGGATTATCCCAAGTCACTAGTGTCCTACACCTTCTTCCATACAAATCTTCATACGGACTCATCCCCAAGGATGCCTGCTATCCATTGTTATAAGCAAACTCTACCAAGTGTAAATAATCTTCCCACTTGGTTGGTTTGTCCATCATGTACATGCGAAGCATATCTTCCAGCACCTGATTAACTCTCTCTGTCTACCCATCTGTTTGAGGATGGTATGCAGTGCTGAAATTTAGCTTTGTACCCAAATCTGCAAACAACCCCTTCCAAAAGTTGGAAGTAAACTTGACATCTCTGTCAGAGACTATTGCCTTAGCTAATCCATGCAATTTGAATATCTCCTTCATGAATATCTTTGCAATGTCATCCGTCTTATGCATAGACTTAACCGGTATAAAATGCGCTGCCTTTGTCAACTTGTCTACCACAACCACGATGGAATCATGTTGTCTCCAAGTCATCGGCAATCCTGTAATAAAATCCATGGAAATAACTTCCCATTTCCATTCCGGAACTAGTAAAGGCTGCAACAAACCTCTGGATGTTGATGCTCAACCTTTACCTGCTGACATTTCATACACCTTGAAATGTACTCAGCCATATCCTTTTTCATTCCTGGCCAGAAGTACTGCTTTCTAGCAGTAGCAATTGTCTTTTGATATCATGGGTGACCAGAATACGGAGCTTGATGGATTTCATCCATAACAACTCTCCTCAAATCTGCTACATCTGGAATATAAATTCTACCTTTATAAGTGAGAAGTCCATCTTCTTCCAATTTATATCCCTCGTACCTCTTCTCAAGACTTTGTTGTTGCAATTTGTCTTTTACCTGCTCATACAATTCATTTCCAACACCATGACTAACAATCTGCTGCCTCAAATCTGATTGGCAAATACTAAGAGATGCCACATGCATTTCCTGCATCTTCCTGTTGAGTGCATCAGCTACCTTGTTCTCTTTCCCTTTTATGTGCTTGAACTCGAAATCAAACTCACATAAAAACTCCAGCCATCTTGCTTGCCTAGCATTCATAGTAGGTTGATCAAATAGATACTTCAGACCACAATGGTCTGTTTTGAGCTCAAATCTTCTACCCATCAAGTAATGTCTCCACATCTTGAGGGCATGTACTATGGCTGCAAGCTCTAGATCATGAGTGGCATAGTTATTCTCATGTTCCTTTAGCTTTCTCGACTCATAACATATCACATGGTTTTCCTGCATAAGGACTCCTCCAAGCCCTTGTCTGCATGCATCGGTACACACCACAAAGTCTTTTTCGGGATCTGCAACCTTCAATACTGGTGCATTGGTGAGAAGATTCTTCAACTGCTGGAAGCTTTCTTCACACCTCAATGTCCATTCGAACTTCATCCCCTTCTTTTGCAAAGAAGTGATGGCATGTGCAACTTTGGAGAATCCCTCAATGAATCTCCTGTAGTATCCTGCAAGTCCCATAAAAGATCTTACATCTGTCACATTTCTTGGAGTAGGCCAATTCATAATGGCTTCAATCTTTTCAGGGTCCACAGATATACCCTCCTCCGAGATAATGTGACCCAAATACTGAATTCTATCTCTATAGAAGTCACATTTGCTCAGTTTTGCATACAACTGATGCTCCCTGAGCAATTGCAATGCCAATCTCAAATGTTCTTCATGCTCTTTCTCATTCTTGGAATAAACAAGAATGTCATCAAGGAAAACAAGAACAAACTTGTCCAAATATCTGTTGAAGACACTATTCATAAGGCACATAAATGTAGCTGGTGCATTTGTGAGACCAAAGGGTACCACTACAAACTCATAATGTCCATACCTTGTCCTGAAGGCTATCTTATGAATGTCTTCATCCTTGATTCTCACTTGATGGTAACCATACCTCAATTCAATTTTGGAAAATACCTTTGCTCCCCTCATTTGATCAAAGAGGTCATTAATCCTACGAAAAGGATATTTATTCTTCACAGTAACCTTGTTCAACTGTCTGTAATCAATACACAACCTGAGTGTACCATCTTTCTTCTTTACAAACAGAACCGGTGCTCCCCACGGAGACACACTCGGACGGATATACTTCTTTTCCAACAACTCTTGCAGTTTCATCTTCAACTCTAGCATCTCCGGTGTAGTCATCCTATAGGGTGCCTTGGACACTGGTGTTGTTCCTAGCACAAGTTCAATTGTGAAATCAATGTCCCGCTTTGGAGGAAGCCCTGAATTCCTGTAACACCTGATAGTCCTCCAACCTAGGAGTTTCATCTCTTGATAACACATATTTCATTAAATTTGGAAATATTCTATTACAAGGACTTCATCCACATTGAGTTTTTTTGTAAATCTCTAAATACATATTCTATTAAATCTAGAAAAATCAACTCAAAGAACTATTCCATTAAATTTGGAATAATTAATCCAATGAAGTATTTTCTCAATTAATATTTTTTATTTATTTCAAGTAAAACTTTAGTATTCAACCATTCAAAATGAAATATTACATCTCAAATAGAACTAGTATAGGAAATATTACATCTCAATTAGAACTAGATGTGTTGGACATAAATCCTGATGAGTCTATGAATATCAATAATTGTGTAGATGTTAAAATCTTTGAGACAATGAGATATATTATGTGGGAATAATCCAAATTGAATGAAATTGCACAGATAATTTTATACTATAATACTCTAAGACATGCTCTATACTATATTTGAGGTGACCAAAGTACTAAAAAGATTTATATTATAAAACACCATGTTTGATCATTGCTTTCATGAAGAGGAGAAAATGACAAGAATTTTGAATATATTGAATTATAGATAGATATTGAAACACATTTTTAATGAATTTTAGTCAAACTTTGTATGTCCTCGTGTTCTTTGGTTACTAATGATTCAAAGTAACTACAAATAAGTTATTTAAGATATTGATTTTCAAGATTAAGTGTGTATCCAAAGTCACTCGTCTATGACAAATGATTCTCCCATTTACCATGATTAATCGAGGAAACTATTTCTTCAATTATAATTTTATCATTACTTATTCTAAAACTTTAGTAGTCAAACATTCAAAAGAAAACATTGCCTCAATTAGAAGTAGAACATGGGTACTGGCCATAAATAATGATGTATGTATGAATATCCATAATTTATTAAATGTTAAGAATGGTGAGACATTGAGATATATTGAAAAGAAATAATCCAAAAAAATTGCAAAAAACTTAATTTTGACATGCTATGTTGCAAGAGGTTTTCTATCTAATATATTCGAGGAAACAAAAAAAAATGAAGTCATTCATGTATGACCCATATTCTCGCAAATTTAGCATGAATATTCTACTTAACACGGATTATCAAGAAATTCTAAAAATTTAAAAAACAAAATGCATCATAGTAGTTTATATGTAGTTTTATTTCAAAATGTATTTATCACATTTATGCACTCATATTCATGCATATAATTAACTAAAATACAATTAAATAACTTTGTGGCTTGTTGACAAATATGGTATGATTTCAATTTATTTTAAAAATACGAATTTGTAAAAATTTATCATTGGACAATGAATTCAAATGCCTTTATAGTTTGAAAAATTCAAAAACTTAACCCATCTATGTATTTCCTCTAATGATATTGAACAATTCACTTAAAACTGATTATGAATTAAATTATTTTTAAATAATACAAATTTATTTGCAATGCAATTTTATTTTAACATTACATCCCTCAACACTCATTATGAATTAAATTATTTTTAAGAAATAGAAATTTATTTGCAATGCAATTTTATTTTAACATTACATCCCTCATTTATAGATTCATATTAATGCATATTATAGGCAATTCAAAGTCATTATGCCATATTATTTTAAAATATGTTATACTTATGATTATAAATAGTAATTGATTTAAGTATACAATTTTATGGAAAGTTTTCGAATGAGAAACCAAATATATTAAATAGTTCAAAAAGTTCAATTGAATCAACTATGATCCATTTCGTATTAATTTAACATGAATAGTGCACTTAGCATTTACTTTCAATTAAATGATTCTAATTTTTTTGGTAAGAATTGCATCATTTTTTCAAAATTTAAATTTCACTTTTATACACGAGTATTAATGCGTATTACAGGTAATTAAAAATCAACAAATAGCATGTGTTATATTTTATTCACCATGTAATGTTATTAGAAGGAAAGATAACCCGAGTTAGATTTCCTTATCAGTGTAATGTATATGATGACAATGTGGTTTTGTTAGATGGAAAGCTAACGTTTGTAAGTTAATATGCATTGGCTTTCGTTCACCCTGCAATGTTGTTATAAGGAAAGCTAAGTCGAGTTAGATTTCCTTCATGGTGCTATGTATTTGATGACAGCCTGGATATGTTAGATGAAAAACTAACATATGAAAGCTAACTCGCAATGCAATGTAATTATGTTTGTGTTAGATGGAAAGTTAGGAAAGCCAACATCTCTACCTTTTAGCTTTCCTACAGTCAAAGTTACAAGAATATAATCTAGAGGTGGCTTTCATTCAGTGTGCAATGTTCTTGAATTTTTTCATTTATTTTAAGAAACAATGGAGTCTAATGCCATATAATTTCAAAGAAAGCAAGTAAAATGAAAATTTATTTACAACAAAATTTTATTTCAAAATCACATCTGTCATTTATAAATTCATATGAATGCATATTATAGGCAAATAAAAATCATTAAGTTAATGATTATGATCGCGGTTACAAAAATTAATTTATTGAAGTATATAAATTTAGGAGAAGTTTTGGATTGAGAAATCAAATATCTTAAATAGTTCAAAAGGTTTAACTAAATCACCTAGGACCCATTTCGTATTAATTTAACATGAATAGACCACTTAGCATTTATTATCAAGTAAATGATTCTAATCTTTTTGGTAAGAATTGCATCATTATTTTAAACTTTAAATTTCATTTTATACACAAATAGTAATGCACATAAGTAAATAAATATGAAAACCAATGCAAAATCAATTTTAAACAACAACAAAAATTTATATTAATATAACTATAAATTCCCATATATTTCAAAAAATATATAAACACTAAAAAGTATGTCCAAGTTGTATTGAAAAATCAGAATGCTTTTTGTGATCAAATTTCTGAAAAAAATCATCATCTATTACAATGAAGTTGATGTTCTATCGAACATTCTAATGTACTCACGTTTCCCTTTGATATGATGAAGTG
>LPNX010407468.1:15193-34948 GCA_001517045.1 Pseudotsuga menziesii | reverse complement strand
GTGTAGTACCAAAATTTTCCAAGGAGTTCATCAAGTTTGGGTTTAATAGTTGAAAAGATAATATTAAATAAAAACAAGAGAAACAATCAAACAAATTACATACTTGGTATGATATATTCCTCTCTTTTGGCTTCAATTTCCAAACCCTTTTCAATATTATCCACATTATCTTGATGGTTGTTTTGTAGACCGATGTCGACATTTTCTGCTTTACAATCCCCATCATTAGTCTATGTACTAAAGTAGGCAATCAAGACTTCTAAACAATGATAAAACCAAACAATTATAATGGAAACAACAAATTATGGTACCTGAATTTTCCAGGATGTTGATGGATGTTGATCCTGGCAGTTGAAAAGCTTTGTGAATTTTCAACATGGTTGTCCTTTGTGACTCTTTTTGTACAATGCATGCAATTTTCTTTTATAGTTAAGACAAGATTTGATTAAATTTGTCCCCGCATAAAGAGAAAAAATTACATTCACTTCCATATTTTGTTGGTGTTTTCGTTAGAATAATCAACCCATAGCTAGCTACCTTAGACATTAATTTAATTATTTTTGTCTTATTTGCCTAGTTCATGTGTCCCACCTTATGCAAGTTGTCATTTGACTATCCATAGTGGTCCAACTGGCCTAATTTGACTCATGTAGCGCTTGGAAAACCTCAAGGAATCAATTCTACTTTATTCTTGGTCTCCTAGGCACCCTTCTGCTTTTTCTGCTTTATTGCCTTCTTTTTCAGTGCTTTAAGGCAATTGGGAAAGTTTGACTAGGTGAGGTGAAGTAGTTTTTTGTCCTCTACATCCTCCACTCTTTTCTCCTTGGAAAAGTATGTATGATTTTTCATTCCATCACTCTTTAGCTTGCCTAATCACTTTTTCCAGTTCGTGAGCTCCATGACTGATTTGGAAACAACTTTTTGCACCTATGGGGGATTTGCTTAATTTTAGTAAGCCTGCTTTTGACTAGATTCGAATTGCTCCTCATGCATTCAAATCCATGATGTAATTATTTAATACAGTAGCCTATTTTATTATAGGTTTGGCTATTGTACACTTATTGAATACAGTTTAGTGTTCAGCTCATTATTCAGTCTCTTTTGTGAGTGATTTTGCATGATCAATTGATAATTGTTGTGAGTAAAATCAATCTATCACTGGGTTCAATTTCCACATGGTATCAGAGCCATTGTAGATTTATTTCTCTCCTTCAAAATTGTTTTTCAGGTTCGACATCAGTGATTGGGATCCTTCTACTGACAGCTGGGACAATTTCTGAGCTATGGATCAATCTCAGAAGATCATCTTGAGTCCCTTCAATTTATTTGAATGGAAAGCAGAGATGGAGATACTATTGAGAGCGAAAGGCCTCTACAGGGTGACTATGGCAATAGAAGCAGAGCCCAATGCAGTTGCAGAGAAGATAAAATGGCACAACAGGAGGGATGAGGCCTATGGTCTCCTGTGTCTGAGTATTTCCAGAGACCTCCTTTTCCATCTTGATGGATTGACATCACCGAATGAAGTATGGGAGAAGATTACTGATCTTTTTGGAAAGACAGATGAGATGAGGGGACATCAAATCGAAAATGAACTGATCTCCCTGAGTCCAAATAGCTTTGAATCCCTGCAACTCTATTTCTCCAAGTTCAAAGAACTTGTTTTGCAGCTGAAACAGTGTGGGATCGAAAAGAAGGATGATCAGCTGGTCTTGGCCATTCTCTTGAAGCTTGGACCTGACTATTCAGTGTTTGTTTCGACCTTCTATGCCACAAAACTGACAGCTTGAACCTAGAAGATGCCTAGCCTTGCAGATTTCATGGAATCTCTCACATAAGAACAAGACAAGCTGGTGATGATGGGCACCATCAAACCATCCAAAGACTAAGCTCTGGTTGCTGGAGATTCGAGGGTGGATTCAAAAATAAAAAAGAAAGCTAAAAAGCCACCTGAGCAAAAGAGAGACAAGAACAAGTCTCCGGAGGAGCCACAAGGTTCCAAGAAGAATAACCAAAAGAAGAAGAATAAAGGAGAAATGAGCAAGTGCGCATACTGCAATAAGGGCAATCACACTGAAAGATCTTGTATGAAGAAGAAAATAGACACACTGACCCAACTCTTGGAGAAGAATGGCATCTCCCTTCCAGACAGCTCAAAGAAGAGAGAAGGAGGATCAAGTTCAGATGACAGAGAGAGAGTTCATGCATTGGTTTCTAGCACATCAAGCTCACCTAGTTTCATCATCGATTCTGGAGCTTCTAGACACATGGTTTCGACCAAGGAGGCATTCTCCTCACTTGACATGTCGAAAGGACCACCTATAATATTGGGAGATGATTCTCTCATTGAAAGTTTGGGCAAAGGGAGGATTGATCTTGATCATGGTCAGTTCAGGAATGTGTTGTATGTGCCTGGTCTTGCCTCCAACCTCTTATCAGTGTACCAAATGACTCACACTGGGTCTCCAAAGAAGTTCATTTTCTCCCCTGATGAATTTGAGATCACAGAGATCTCAAGTGGTAAATTCATTGCAAAAGGATTTGTGAGTCATGCTCAAAAGGTATACATGTTCTCACACTTCCTACCCTACTCAAACCCCTCCGCTCTTCTGATTCATGCTAATGAAGCAAGCAAGCTTTGGCATGAAATATTTGGCCACCTAAATTACAAGTATCTTTCTGATCTTATTGAAAAAGAGATGGTCATAGGGTTACCAAAGATAAAATTTTCCAAAGGAGTTTGCCAAGGTTGTATCCTAGGAAAACACCCAGAGCATAAATTTGAGAGAGCTAGTCATGAGAGAACCTCTGCACCCCTCGAGCTGATCCACAGTGATGTTGCTGGCCCATTCCCTCATATGTCCATGATTCAGGACAAATATGCATTGACTTTCATAGATGACTTTTCCAGGTATTGCTGGGTTTACTTCCTGAAACACAAGTCTGAAGTTTTTGGCCTCTTCAAAGTATTTAAGGCTTTGGTTGAAAACCAGTCTGGGAGGAAACTCAAGGTCCTCAGATCTGACAATGGTGGTGAGTATGTCAAGTCTAAGTTTATTAATTATTGTGCAGATACAGGTATTCAGATGCATCATTCTATCCCTTACACACCACAGCAGAATGGTGTTGTTGAGAGGAAGAACAGATCACTGAAGATGGCAACATGCATGATGGAGGCCAAAACTTTGCCACCAAAGTACTGGGATGAAGCTATCAACTATAAAGCCTATATACAAAATAGGGTGCCTTATAAACAACTTGATGGTATGACTCCTTTCGAAGCATGGAGTGGGCACAAGCCAGATGTGACCCATTTCAGGATTTTTGGCTCAAGGGCTTGGGCTAGAATTCCAACAGAAAAGAGAAAGGCTTTGCAGCCCCAAATCCAAGAGTGTCTATTTGTTGGATATTCTAAATATTCAAAATGGTACAAACTGATAAATTTGAGCACAAACAAATCCTTCATCGAAAGGTGTGTTTAGTTTCAAGAAGAACCCCTTGCAGCAGTGGAAGTTGGAGAACCTCTTCACCACCTGAACCTCTGAAAGTAAGTGAAAAGTTTGTTGAAAATGATGATTCTGATATGTCTGATAGTGATGAGTTTATTCCAGACCCTAACAGCCCTACAAGGCCAAAATGGGCAGCCAATACACTACATGCAGGAGGAGAGCTAGCTGGGGATCCCATTGACCCAAGGAGGACTAGATCTCAATTTGAGAGTGGTCTGTGCATGAAGGATCCTATGTTTGTTGAGAAATGCTATTTAATGGTGGAATCTGATCCTCAAACATATGAAGAATTAGTAGGAGATCCAAGATGGCAAACAACCATGAAGGAAGAGTTCAACTCACTCCAGAAGAGCAACACATGGGAGCTAGTGGATCTTCCCCCAGGGAGGAAGTTAGTTCAGTGTAAGTGGGTCTACAAGACCAAATTTGCTGCTGATGGTTCACCTCTGAAGTAAAAGGCCAGATTGGTAGCCAAGGACTACTCATAGGTTCATGGCATAGATTACAATGAGACCTTTGCACCAGTGGCAAAGATGGACTCTGTCAGGCTAGCCTTAGCCATTACAGCCTCAAAGAAATGGGAGGTACATCACATGGATGTAAAATGTGCCTTCCTAAATGGATATCTCACTGAAGAGATATATATGCAGCAGCCTCAAGGATTTGCTACTAACCCTTCTCTTATGTGCAGGTTGAGAAAGTCATTGTATGGGCTAAAGCAAGCCCCCAAGGCTTGGTATGCCAAGATTGATAGCTTCTTGCTATCACTGAATTTTGTTCGGTGCAAATAAGATCCAAATGTCTATTTGAAGTTAATTAATGGTTCATTAATGATCATTGTGTTATATTTTGATGACCTCCTCATTACAGGAAGCTCAAAGGATGAGATTGCTTCCTTAAAGGGTGTAATGAACCAAGCCTTCTCCATGACAGATTTGGGGCTCTTAAGCCAATTATTGGGGCTTGAGATTGATCAAACCAAAGCTAGAATCAAGGTGCACTAGTCCAAGTATGCCTTGGATTTGCTGAAAAAATTCAAAATGAAGGATTACAAGCCAAGCAAGACTCCTTTCCTTTCAGGAGTGAAGCTGGAAGAAGCTGATTCTTCACCTATGGTAAACAATACACTGTATAGGCAATTGATTGGATGTTTGTTGTATCTTACACATACTAGAAATGATATTTCTTATGCAGTAAGTGTGGCTTCTAGATACATGAATCAGCCTCATGAGATCCATTGGAAAGCAGCCAAAAGGATCCTTAACTTTGTTCAAGGAACAAGGACAAATGGGATCTTCTATAAAGAAAAATCTGATCTTGATTTGATTGGATTTATTGACAGTGATCGGGCAGGTGATAGCATAGACAGAAAGTCCACATCAGGATATGTGTTCATCCTTGCAGAAGGGCCAATCAGCTGGTCAAGTAAGAAACAAAGTGCCATTGCACTCTCATCTACAGAAGCAGAGTACAGAGGAGTTATTAATGCAACAACTCAATGTTTATGGTTGCAGGGTTTACTTGGAGAGTGTGGCTTCGAATCAGAGTAATCAACTACCATCTACTGTGATAACTAGAGTACGATTTGAATCTACAATGATCCGGTTCAGAAGCAGAGAACCAAACACATTGAGATCCATATGCACTACATCAGAGAGCTTGTGCATGATGGCACCATTCACCTACTCTTCTATTCATCTTCAGAACAAGTAGCTGATATCTTCACCAAAGCATTTTGTGAGAAGACCTTCAGCAATCTCAAATCACTGCTGGGGATTTCTGATCATGCTGTGAAGCATGAGTGAAGACAAGATTTCCAAATTTTGTTTTACAGTCCATGTTTAAGGGAGGATTTTCCCATGTGGTTTTTGCCACTTTCCTTGGTTGTATGGACATGCAGTATGTAAAGGGTGACTAAGCCTTCTTGCTAGGCCCTATAATTTTCTGATATATTACTCATAAGTCAGGCTTAAGGGGGGGTGTTAGAATAATCAACCCATAGTTAGCTACCTTAGACATTAATTTAATTATTTTTGTCTTATTTGCCTAGTTCATGTGTCCCACCTTATGCAAGTTGTCATTTACCTATCCATAGTGGTCCAACTTGCCTAATTTGACTCATGTAGCACTTGGGAAACCTCAAGGAATCAATTCTGCTTTATTCCTAGTCTCCTAGGCGCCCTTTTGCTTTTTCTGCTTTATGGCCTGCTTTTTCAGTGCTTTAAGGCAATTGGGAAAGTTTGACTAAGTGAGGTGAACTAGTTTTTTGTCCTCTACATCCTCCACTCTTTTCTCCTTGGAAAAGCATGTATGAGTTGTCATTCCATCACTCTTTAGCTTGCCTAAGCAATTTTTCCAATTCGTGAGCTCCATGACTGATTTGGAAACAACTTTTTGCACCTATGGGGGATTTGCTAAATTTTAGTAAGCCTACTTTTGACTAGATTCGAATTGCTCCTCATGCATTTGAATCCCTGATGTAATTATTTAATACAGCAGCCTATATTATTACAGGTTTGGCTATTGTACACTTATTCAATACAGTTTAGTGTTCAACTCATTATTCAGTCTCTTTTGTGAGTGATTTTGCATGATCAATTGATAATTGTTGTGAGTAAAATTAATCTATCACTGGGTTCAATTTCCACAGTTTTTCCAATAAATCCACCCAGAATTCAACATCTCTCTCACTTTGATCAAATATGTTTTTAAAAGTGTGAGAGTGTTCTGGAGCCTCAACCTTTTTTAATTCTATGGTATAGAAATGTATAGTTAAAACTATATCATAACTAAACAAATTTTGTTTGTACCTATAAATGCCCTTACTGATGTTATACTTGAACTTGGAGTTCTTTATGGCAATTTTCAAAGCTTGGTGGACATCTTTAAATGACCAAAGGTCTTCTAACATAACTATAGTAAATTCTGTCAACCCATTTTTGTCGATAAAAAATCGAAACAATTCAATATAATGAGCCATGTGGAATGATTCTTCTTTCAAAGCAAGTGCATTTAGAACAACAAGGTCGGTATATAGTACTGGCTCAACCAGAGAAGGGAAAGAGTGCAAAAGTGTTGAGAGAAGACTAGGGCCCCCAAACTGGCACCCAAATTCAAAGTTGTCATCTTGTTGAACATTTGTTGATCCACTTATTAATCTGTTGAGTACTTCACATGCTTGCTGAGAAAAGGACTCTATTTTTGTTTTCTGTGATCCTTTTACATAAGTAGACCCTTCAATAGTAGTACAGAAATTGGCAAATATGATATCATTTATTTCATAATGCTCAAGAATGTTGGATGTGGTTAAAGCCTTATCATTCAATTTGTTATCGTGACTTTGACAGTATTGAACCATTGCATCCAAGATTGTTCTTTTTGTTTTCAATTTAGAACAATAATCTTTTAACTTTATGGCATCGGTTGGATGGTTCAATGGAATAGAAAACCAAACGGTTCCATCCAATATCTTATCTGCTACAAAGCCAATTTCTTCAATGGTTAATCCCTAAAGGGGGTGAAAACAAGTAGCTGTCAAAGTATTTAGATGATTTATCTTGTACTTTTGAGAACCAAGTTGGCTCGGAGAACAATCCAATGTACCTAATTGGTAACAATTAAAAACAGTGTCCCATTTATCTCAAACAGGTTGATCAAGATATAAAAGAATTTTTTTATCAGCAAAATTTGAAAGTTGACAATCAAAGAAGGAGCACAACATTTCATCGTCAACCTGTTAAAAATAACAAACATAAACTAATAAGAATTCAATGTAGATATGAAAATATGAATAATATTTTGAAATTAAATAAGTCAATATATAATAATAAAAATCCATTATTAAAATAGTTTAGGTGCAAAAATAATTAAAATTACATACCTTGTCATCCGATGTCTTAGATTTTCCAATCCTCCTTTTCTTTAATTTGTCATTATCAATTAAGAACTGTCGTGCAGAGAGCACACAATCAATGAAATGAGTTTTGAAGAAGACATTATTTACATAATTTAATTGACAACAAATGCGAATCACAACACCGGGATCAACTGATGGATCCAAGAATCAAGCAGAACGTTCTTTATACTTTTTTTTGCCTCCGTAGATACACTATACTCGGGATTTGTTATAATTTATTTGGCGGCTTGAATGGTATGTTGGCCATCAACTATCCAAAAGTTGACATTTATAGCATTTATATCTATCTCATTTACAATTTTCACATGGTTTACTAGTGGATCAGGCTCATTTTTATCAAATGGAATCAAGAGAGCATCGAGCAATGATGTTTGAAATTTTTCTAAAAAAGATTTCACCAACACCTGAACATTTGCATCATCTCGTGATCTCAATTTAAACACTTTTGGTGCTTCTATGCATCTTTGAACATCCACCTTTATGTTGAAGGAGCTTGAAAATAAATAACATTCCTTGAAGGATTCATGAATTTCATCACAATTATCTACAAGTTTCACTGTCTCAGTTTCCATTTTCTCAATTTTTTTAAATTCTGTAGTAGGTGTGAAACCACTTGATGCAATGTTTTCTTCCAAATATTTTAAATATATTCTCCTTAAAGCATGAATATGAGCATCAAGTCTATCTTCTGGTATTTTATGAGGTAATTTACCTCTTTGGTGCAAATAAAGAAGCACAGATGATGTTTTCATCTTTTTGACATTGTGATATTTTAGAACTTTTGTGATACGTTCTAAAAGATCTATGCAACTCTTTAACCTCGATTTATTGAAGCTTCATAACTATTCAACTTAAACATTGACTCTTTCATTGTGTTTGGCGGATCTTTACTTGAAGCTTCAATTAAATCTGGTCTAAATTTTGTGTACTCCACTGGACAAGAGACTAATTTTACTTCTTGTCCATTGATAGCCTCCACTTGAAAGACAATGTGAGTCTCACCATGAGCATAACAATTAACAACTATCCCTAATATAATTGGATCTTTTTCACCTATGGATCCAAATAGACACATATCAGGGAACATATTTGGAGGACATTCTATCTGAACATACCAATCTCCCACAAACTCATATTCATTGGATGTATTATACTTTCTAATAATTTGAAAAGTAGAAGTAGAAATTGGTGCATTCATAATATTTTGACTTGAATGAAATCTTTCTCGTTGCATGATTGATGGATGTGGCATCTCACTTGCTTTTGAACTGAGCAATTCTGAAAACGAGAATAAGAAATTATTAACATTAATCAAAATGAAATTATAATTATAAATATTGTCATTTAATATTCTATTAAAATTTGAAAATATCATATAGTCTAACAATACTAAATTAGAATAAATAAAATATAAAACTACCATACCAACTTGAGTAGGCTTTGATTGTGTACCACTTGCTTTTCGTTTTTTCTTAGATGCTTTAATTGTAGTTTCATTTGCATCATATTCAATAGTATCTAGAAACAATAGTAGAAAAAATTGTTTGCAATGGTAAAAGAAAACATGAAATATCAAACATTAATAATCTACCATATAATACATCATTTTAATTCACATGCAGAATAACAAAGAATTTTTCATTCACATGCAGAAGAATAAGGAAGTTTATGTGCTATGGAAGTTTACTACCCACATAATGATATATCAAAGTTCATCTAGTGTGAAATTGCATACTAGAATATAGTATAATTATTTGTAAATAACTAAATTTGAAAATTCCATACCAACTGTTGGAGACTTTTGTAGTGTCATATTTGTATTCTTTCTTTTCCTTGATGATTTCTTTGAAATTTCATTTGCATCATGGTTCTTAGCATCTGAAAACATTTGTAGAAAATATTACGGTAGTTTCGAAAACAATTAAAAGCATCAATTAAAGAGTAATATGAAAACATATTTTATAACATCTCAATTCATACATATGAAGAAGATAAAGAAATCTAACCTTTTGAAGTCGCTTCTTTTGCAATTTTACTCACATCAAACTCCATTCTTTCTGGAAAAAAAACTAAAAAAACTGTTACCACAATTTCAAATTATTGAAAAAAACATGAATTCAAAAATATTATAAATGCACGCATCATTCTATTTGTAAGTATATGTACAAAAACAATTGTGGAGGTCATTATAATAGTTAATCATGATGATCATTAAATGGCTCATGATAATAGCTAATCATAGTGTTAGCTTACATAAGGTAATTTTTCATCCAACATAGCCACATTATGATCAAATACATTGCACCATTATGGAAATTTATTTCGAGTTAGTTTACCTTATAAGAAAATTGCATGGCGAATGAAAGTTAATATGTGTTAGCTTTCTTATGGTAGTTTTCTATCTAGCACAACCACATTGTCATCAAATAAGAGATTCTATCTGAACATACATGTCAATTTGTTAGACTGAAAGATAACTCCATGATATTTTCTTTCACTCATCGTGCCAAGTTGTTAGAGCGAAAGCTAACTCCATGACCATGACAAAAATTAAGTTGGAGTTAACTTTCGCTCTAACAACTTGGCATGATGAGTGAAAGAAAATGTGTGTTATTTTTCATAAGGTAGTTTCTATTTAATAGAACCACAATGTTATCAATCACATTGCATCATGATGGATATCTAGATGGAGTTAGTTTTCATTCTTCAAACAATACACAATGTGTGTTAGGTTTCATAGGGTAGTTTTCCATCTAGCACAACCACATTGTCATCAATCACATTACACCATGATGGAAATCTAGCTGGAGTTAGATTTTGTTCTTAAACCATTGCACGATAAGTGAAAGTTAATGTGTGTTATCTTTCATAAGGTAGTTTTCCATATAACACAACCACATTGTTATCAGTTGCATTGCACCATGATGAAAATATAGCTGGAGTTAGGTTTCGTTCCTAAAAAATTGCATGGTGAGTGAAAGCTAATGTGTGTTAGTTTTCATAAAGTATTTTTCCATCTAAAATAGGCACATTTTCATCAAATACATTACACCATGATGAAAATCTAGCTAGAGTCAGTTTTTCTTCTAGCAACATGGCACGATGAGTAAAAGCCATGTGTGTTAACTCATTACACCATGATGAAAATCTAGCTGGAGTTAGTTTTCCTTCTAACTACATGGCACGATAAGTGAAAGTTAATGTGTGTTACCTTTGTAAGGTATTTTTCTATCTAAGAAGATGGCACAATGAGTAAAATCTTATGTGTGTTGGCTCATTTCACCATTATGAAAATCTAGCTAGGGTTAGCTTTCCTATTAACTACATGGCATGATGAGTAAAAGATTATGTGTGTTAGCTCATTGCACCATGATGGAAATCTAGCTGGAGTTAGTTTCCTACTAACATGGAATGATGAGTGAAAGCTAATGTGAGTTATCTTTTGTAAGATAGTTTTCCATCTAAAAAAACCACATCGTCATCAATGACATTGCATCGTGATGGAAATCTAGCTGGAGTTAGCTTTAATATTTAAATCATTGCACTGTGAGTGAAATCTAATGTGTGTAAGACTTCATCGGGTATTTTTCTATCTAGCATGACCACATTGTCATCAATCACAATGTACCATGATGAAAATCTAGCTGGAGTTAACTTTTCTTCTAACTACATTGGACAATGAGTGAAATCTAATGTGCATTAGCTTTCATAAGGTGCTTTTCCATCTAACACAACCACATCGTCATCGATCACATTGCACTGTGATGGAAATCTAGCTAGAGTTAGATTTCGTCCTTAAATCATTGCACGGTAAGTGACATCTAACGTGTGTTAGTATTCATAATGTAGTTTTACATCTGGCACAACCATATTGTCATCAATCACAATTCACCATGATGAAAATCCAGCTTGAGTTAGCTTTCATTCTTAAAACATTACACATTGAGTAAAGCTAATGTATGCTAGCTTTCATAGGGTAGTTTTCCACCTAACATGGCCACATTGTTATCAAATACATTACACCGTGATGGAAATCTAGCTTGAGTTAGATTTCCTTCTAACAACATGGCACTATAAGGGAAAGCTTATGTGTGTTAGCTCATTACACCATGATGGAAATCTAGCTGGAGTTAGCTTTTATTTTAACAACATGGCACAATTAGTGAAAACTAATGTGTGTCCACTTTCATAAGGGAGTTTTCTATGTAATAAAACCACATTGTCATCAAGGACATTGCGTCGTTTTGGAAATTTAGCTGGAGTTAGATTTCCAAAAAAACCACATCGTCATCAATCACATTGCACCGTGATGGAAATCTAGCTGGAGTTAGCTTTAATATTTAAATAATTGCACGGTGAGTGAAATCTAATGTGTGTAAGACTTCATTGGGTATTTTTCATCTAGCGCAACCACATTGTCATCAATCACAATGTACCATGATGGAAATCTAGCTGGAGTTAAATTTTCTTCTAACTACATGGGACAATGAGTGAAATCTAATGTGCGTTAGCTTTCATAAGGTACTTTTCCATCTAACACAACCACATCGTCATCGATCACATTGCACCGTGATGGAAATCTAGCTAGAGTTAGATTTCGTCCTTAAATCATTGAACAGTAAGTGATATCTAATGTGTGTTAGTATTCATAATGTAGTTTTACATCTGGCACAACCATATTGTCATCAATCACAATGCACCATAATGAAAATCTAGCTTGAGTTAGCTTTCGTTCTTAAAACATTGCACAATGAGTAAAATTAATGTATGCTAGCTTTCATAAGGTAGTTTTCCATCTAACACGGCCACATTGTTATCAAATACATTACACCGTGATGGAAATCTAGCTTGAGTTAGCTTTCCTTCTAACAACATGGCACTATAAGGGAAAGCTTATGTGTGTTAGCTCATTACACCATGATGAAAATCTAGCTAGAGTTAGCTTTTATTTTAACAACATGGCACGATTAGTGAAACCTAATGTGTGTTTGCTTTTATAAGGGAGTTTTCTATGTAATAAAACCACATTTTCATCAAGGACATTGCGTCGTTTTGGAAATCTAGCTGGAGTTAGATTTCATCATTAAATAGTTGCATGGTGAGGAAAATCTAATGTGTAAGTTTTCATAGTGTAGTTTTTCATCTAGCACAACCACATTGTCATCAATCACAATGCACCATGATGGAAATATAGCTGGAGTTAGCTTTCGTTCTTCAAACATTGCACGCTGAGTAAACCTAATGTTTGTTAGCTTTTATAAGGTAGTTTCCATCTAATGCAACCACATTGTCATCAAATACAGTACACCATGATGGAAATCTAGCTAGAGTTAGCTTTCCTTCTAACAACATGGCACTATAAGGGAAAGCTTATGTGTGTTAGCTCATTACACCATGATAGAAATCTAGTTGGAGTTAGCTTTCATTTTAACAACAGGGCACAATGAGTGAAAACTAATGTGTGTTAGCTATCATAAGGTAGTTTTTCATGTAACACAACCACATTGTCATCAATCACATTGCACCGTGTTAGAAATCTAGCTGGAGTTAGCTTTCATCCTTAAATCGTTGCACGATGAGTGAAATCTAATGTGTGCAAGCTTTCATAGTGTATTTTTTCATCTAGCATAACCAAATTATCATCAATCACAATGCACCATGATGGAAATCTAACTGGAGTTAGCTTTCGTTATTAAAACATTGCACGGTGAGTAAAGCTAATGTCTATTAGCCTTTATAATGTAGTTTTTCATCTAACACAACCACATTGTCATCAAATACATTACACCATGATGAAAATCTAGTTGGAGTTAGCTTTCCTTCAAACAACATGGCACTATAAATGAAAGCTTATGTGTGTTAGCTCATTACACCATGATGAAAATCTAATTGGAGTTAGCTTTATTTTAACAACATGGCATGATAAGTGAAAGCTAATGTGTATTAGCTTTCATAAGGTAGTTTTCCATCTAACAAAACCACATTGTCACATTGCACCATGATGGAAATCTAGCTGGATTTAGCTTTCAACATTAAATCTTTACACGGTGAGTGAAATCTAATGTGTGTTAACTTTCATAATGTAGTTTTCTATATAACACAACCACACTGTCATTAATCAAAATGCACCATTTTGGAAATCTAGCTAGAGTTATCTTTCGTTCTTAAAACGTTGCATGGTGAGTAATAACTAATGTGTGTTAGCTTTTGTAAGGTAGTTTTCTATCTAACACAGCCACAATGTCATCTAATACATTACACCATGATGCAAATCTAGCTGGAGTTAGCTTTTCTTCTAACAACATGGTACAATGAGTGAAACATAATGTGTGTTAGCTTTCATAACGTAGTTTTCCATCTAACACAACACATCATCATTGATCACATTGTACCGTGATGGAAATCAAGCTGGAGTTAGATTTCGTCCTTAAATCATTGCATGATGAGTGAAATCTAATGTGTGTTAGATTTTATAATGTAGCTTTTCATCTAGCACAACCACATTGTCATCAATCACAATGCACAATGATGGAAATCTAGCTAGAGTTAGTTTTTGTTCTTAAAACATTGCAGGGTCAGTAAAGCTAATGTATGTTAGCTTTCATAAGGTAGTTTTCCATCTAACACAGCCACATTGTTATCAAATACATTACACCATGATAAAAATCTAGCTGGAGTTAGATTTCATTCCTTTCTAGGAGAGTACATTGTGTCATCTACTATTACAGCCCAGTTGGATATGATTTCCTTCCTCATTGTGGTGGTAAGAGGAAATTCAATGATGTAAAGGTTTACTCTTTGTGCATTATATTGACTTATAAAGATAAGCCTTTTGAAACAACAACAAAAAAGTATTTACTAGTTTCATCCAACCTCCCCTCCAAGCATATAGGATATTTCCAAATTGAAATATTCATCTCCATGAGAAGAACTAGAAAACCTGTTGGTTATCATTATAATTTTATTTCCTGAAGTCACATATATTGAACAAAAGGAGACCCAAGCTCCAAAACTTCTCATAAAATTCCATATTGTGCACCTTTATTAAGTTAAATTCCATAGATATATGGAGCAAATGCTTTGTTGGATTCCACTTGTGTAATGATTCAAGGATTCAACTTGACTGAAGGATCCAAATGCTACTACAACAATTGCTTCACAATCTACCATGCAAACCTATCCAAACTTGCCATGAGTGCCCCACGTAGGTTGAACAATACTCCAAAGAAGGCATGAATGGTCACATAGGTAAATCACCCCCTATAGGGCTTTCATTTCATACACATGAATCCCTAACACACATCAAACCTTGATTTTTTAAGGATTTTATGACTATTGTTTATACTTTTGTCACCTTTTCTAATGCAAAACGCTATATCAAATTTTTATATTGTTATTCAAGGGCACACAATGCACTCAAAACCCCTCCAAATAGTTTACAAATGAGAATTGAGTTCTCTTACCATCCTTGCTCATGCCCAAAATTGGAGCTTTAACCATCAAAATTGGACTAGAACTTACCAAAGCTAGTTTAATGTTGTTATTCATCACCTTTTAAGACTGAAACATGCCCAAAAATGTATTTCAAACCTTAAATTCAGCCCATATTCAAAGGTTATGTCTTTTTACTGCTAATTTATAGTCGAAAATGATCCCCACAAGACAATTGTGAAATCTTTCCTAAAGGCTTCCTGGCCAACTCAGCAGTAACCCCCAAGTAAGTATCTTCAACTTTGTCCAATACATATGCCACCTTCTTAGCACTGCAGGTTATGGTTTCTTGCGGAGCTAAACTCGAACTATGACTATATATATGTGTAACTTTTCATTTCAATGGTTATCCTGAGCGCTCATTACCCGCGTAAAAGCTTATATAAAACCCAAAGAATACATGTTTTTTTTGTAGGGGAGGACGTACATATTTAGAAACCTTCTCATTTTAGGGTTACAGGCCAGGAGGGAGAGGTTGCAGAACAAAAAGAAAGTTTCCCTCTGATGGGTAGGAATGCCCTTGGACCTTTTCCCCCACTTCCATAGCTGACTAGTAAGGCTCTGGATCCATAGCTACTCACTTGGCTACTTGGATTGGCTTATATCCTTGGTTACTCAGCTTGGTTACCACCCTACACTCCCTAAATAAAAACAACCCGTTTAACCTGTTTGCAGCTTATTCCAAAATATCAAATTTTCAACATCATGGCGCTTCAAGATATCAAAGTTTTGTGTTTTCTTCATTGCCTCCTATTCACCCTCCTTAAGTGTCTTTCTCTCTTTCATGAAAATGAACAGATAAAGCATAATGAATCTGCTAACTACCAATTTTTTTTTCCATCCACCAGTTGATAAAAACCTGATCTTTGGCACTTATAAATCATCTTCTTGCACTTCTTGTCAGCAATTAAAATTTGATTATTACTGAAGGAAAACATTGAAATGTGGGCTATGCTTCATTATCCTACTAACAGAAAATAATTTTTTCTGTGAACCAGGGACATCGTCATAAATAACAACCTCTTACCTCTCATCTGAACTTTCCCACTTCTCAACTCTGCATTTTCTCCACCACTCGAATACAAAATTAGAGTTGGATTTGTCCTCAACAAAATCAATATACCAATCTTTCTGATTAGTAAAATGTTGTGAGAAACTTGAATTGAGGATAACACTCCTACTCTCCAGCACCTGGCCTAGGCTGAATTGACAGCTAATTAGCCAGCTGTTGGAATGAATTTTTAGTTATTACACAACTGTTGATGAAGTCCAGTTGTTTGACAAACTCACATCTTATCCTTTTATTTAAAAGTACATGCTTATTTTGTGATAAAAGTTTGGTGACAGTTGGCATGCTTCTTTAGTGATTGCGGGTGTGCCAATGGGATGCTGGTTAGCGTCTCTTGATACAATTTCTCATGTCAATAGCTCTCCTGGATTTACCCAACCAAGTGTTCCTACTTGTCATTTTTCAAGATTTCCAACCAAGAAATTTAAAGTATTCTTGTATGATATATGTTTTCTCCCCAAGATATTTTACTCTTTAGGTCCATCTTTTGGAGGCATTTGTATTAGATCACTACGGATCAGAATTCCAGTAGATAGTAGAAGTTTATGCCCATGCTCCTCAGATATCAGAATTCTAATTGTTGCCTCTTATCTGGCAACCTCTGTTTTCCCATAACACATTGTTTAGGGAGTCATCCAATGCCTTAAAGGAATAGCAATTTTTAAAATTTAATTAGCAATCTCTTTTGGGAGCTTTTTTCTCATAGTCCTCCTATTTGTAGCATTTAATATCCAATATCTATTGTTTTTTAGGTACCTTATTAGTGAGGGGGACTTGTTAAACAATTTTTAATCCTTGGTGATGGGCCAGTGTTTGAACTTGTGATAATATCATGAATTCAATGTACATGAGCTCAAGTGTCCTTACCTGTACATTACCCATCTGTTGGACTACCTTTCCAGTGTTGCAGCAACTGCTAGCTTCCTAAGACTCATGAAGAGTTGAAATTTGGTCCAAAGGGCACAAATCTGGATTCCCACACAGATACTGGGACTGTTAAACTAACTTCTGACACTAATACTTTGTCAGGAATATATTCAACTTATAAACCTCCACAATCCAGTGTGCCCGTGGATTTCAACAGTCCTCACAAACTAAATTCCAACTCAGCAATACCAGCAGGATCATATGGCCACTCAATTAATTTACATCAGCCTCCAAACACTTCAGTTTTAGTGGCAGTTGTATCATCATCAAATGCTACTTCTGTGAGGTCTGATCTTGTGCATACATCTTCAGGTCAAAATTTGCCAACTATGGCACAGTCTTGTGGAACATTGGATCTATCAAACCTTTCACTCAGGCTGAAGAAACTAGCCTCATTTCATTGGAGGCTCTGCAAATGAAATAGTAATGGTAGCAGGTCATTATTTTTAAGACCGATTTTGATTGTATGGTCACTATCTTGCTTGTTGGAGGTGTGCCTGCCAATGCCTTAGAAGTGGTACTCTCCTTATATTTCATTTTCTATCCTGACACATGCCCAAAACATGTCATGTGTTTTAGGACACATTAAAACTCATGTCCGACATTTGTCAGGTCATGTCACATGCCCGACCCGTTGGACACGGACACGGAGGCCTATATAGCTATGTCATGTTTCATAGCTTTTTATGCATTTCGAATAAAATTGTATCTTGCTAGAGCCGACCAATCATCTTAGCTTTCTATGTCTAGAATTAAATGAAACACAATTGAACCCCTTGAAAGGAACCTAACTGACTCATATAAATTACTTAACAATAATGTCCTAAATTCAAATAATCTTTTTCTGTACCTTGTAGCCTGAGTTGGAAAGAAAGAGACATGAAAAATAAAAGACGTGACCTGCAACTAGGATTTATGTATGTTGTGGTTTCCAGAATATCCATAATAGGATGTTGTATTCATTTGGACATTTGTTTTGGCTCCTTTAGAATCTTTGTTTTTGCTTTCAACAGTCCTCACAAACTAAATTCCAACTCAGCAATACCAGCAAGATCATATGGCCACTCAATTAATTTACATCAACAGCCAAACACGTCAGTTTTAGTGGCAGGTGTATCATCATCAAATGCTACTTTGTTGAGGTCTGATCTTGTGCATACATCTTCAGGTCAAAATTTGCCAACTATGGCACAGTCTGGTGGAACATTGGATCTATCAAACCTTTCACTCAGGCTGAAGAAACTAGCCTGATTTCATTGGAGGCTTTGCAAATGAAATCTTCTTGTTCAACATCATTTGCTACTAAGAGAATTTATGGTTCAACTCCTTTAGTTGTTTTAGTGGCTGCCAGCGGAGACATATTTGGTTCACAATTCACTACTGTGACTGAACTGTCAGCTACAAAGAAGTCTGATGCTGCAATTAAGAATTTTCCAATGAACATGCCCAGCCCAGAAACAGTTGTTCCTAATGAAAATATTATTTTAACTTCTATTTCTGCCCCTGGCCTGGAACAAAATAACTCCCCCTCACACACATAAAAGTAGATCCCCTCACAAAAGCATAAGCAATCCTAACCTCCAATCTTTTACGCTGAGAGGTCTAAAAAGAATGCATTGCCAGCTTCGCACCATCAGTATTTGGATTGGATCCCTCTTAGCTGAATAGGTCACTACTTAAGATGGATTTATGCTACTTTTATGCCACGAAAAGTAGAGCTATGAGTGCCCTCGTTGATATACAAGGATGTTTGACCAGTGATGTTTGACTCGTGGTAGACTCCTGAATCCCTCCTGTTCTACATGAGTCTCCACTGAGAAGAGTACTCGGCTCAGAATTGCCTAGAGAGTTGGGACTTGGAAGCTTGGCCAAACACGCAAATCTCTCCCTGATAATAACAATCCCAATCCAGAACACAAAAGTGGAACCCAGCGTGGAAATGTGGCAGTTAAAACATATTTTAAAAGGCAAAAATGGAAGCAAAAACCTTAAATTCAATGTTTAATATAAACACCCTCCCATTTCACTGTCTTATTCATTGTAAACATGACTGTGGGGAGCATTTTTATTCACAAGTGTGTTTGTCAGTCTGTTAAAGAGGCTGAGTTCACATTGTAGTGTTTTATTGGCTGTGTTTTTTCCATGTGAAGGACTCAAGGAGGTTGCATTGTTGCTGTGTGAAGGAGGTATGTTCACAGTCCAAGTATATGCTTCTGATATTCTTTTCTATATCATACTTCCATATTTTATTATATTTTTGTGAATCTGCTAGACTATGAAAGGTTTGGTTTTAATATTTTTAATCAATCTGCTAGATTATGCCATACATTTATAAGGGCATGCTAATCATCTAATTCTATCATACATTTATTAGAGTATGCCAATCATTTAATTCTACCATAATTCTTCCAATCTTGATTCTTATCCATGGTGCCTAAGTCCAAACCTAATAGGACTCTTGATCAAGCATGGGAACATTGTCTCCAGGTGGATCAAAGCAAGTCAAGTGACAAGATGCAAGTAAAGCCCTAACTTTCCTTGCTTAAGGTGCACAATAACAACATCAAATAAGAAAATTAAAATATCTTACGAACATCCACTAAGAAAGGAGAAAGAGAAACCTTAGATCCTTAGTTGTGACTCATGAGTTATAACAACCATTATTTGGATCAACCTTGAGAGATAGAAAAACCATAAAAATTCATCATAGATTGTTCTTACCTGCAAAACAAGTTGCCTGCTAAGATTGTACACCCATCAACATAGTAATCAACACTTTCTGTCACTTCTCCTAGTGTATCAGCAGTCTCTAGAACCTGCACAAACAACAAGAGTATAAGTTC
>LPNX010407468.1:0-15126 GCA_001517045.1 Pseudotsuga menziesii | reverse complement strand
AAGTAAGCCACATATGAAATATATATAATGATAGCTTCCAAACAATGAAAACAGATTATATGTTAATGCACAATTTTTTCCATTGGCATTCATGTGCTTACATTTCGATGTCAAGAAACCCAGTTGCTTGGTCCTAGAAAACATAACTATTTCTCTTAAAACACATGTAGGAAACCTTAGAAACATGTGAAAAAATTGCTTTAAGAGAAGTATTTTTGAGTGGTGGACTGAGGAATGATAGCATGAATGGAACTTGGTAGGCACTACAATATAGGATGCTGAAAGGACCTTCATAGAGTTAGAGAATAAGACATAAATCTCCATATTAGTCATGGATATTCTAAATTTCAATATTGGTGAAGAACTGGAGGCAATGGAAATAACACACATAACCAAAATCAACATGAAAGATTCAAAATTGATCACAAAGAAGAATTTGGTGCAAATATTGTACAATAAATCCATTTAGTTGGCCAAGGATGTTATTTCTCTTAAGCCATCTTCAATGAATTCCTTAATTGAGGCTTTACATCTCCTTGGGATGGAAATGGAAAACTCTATCCTAGACAATATTGTGAGTCTATAATTACCTATTGTGTAAATGATGACCTACAATTTGAAGGTATAGAAGGTGGTATTAGAGTCTAGGCTATCTTAGATAAATTGCTTGATGATTTTGAGCTACTTTCTAATATTTGCTCTGTTTTCAAAAATCTGCTGCCATCCTCTTACAGTCACAACAAAAACCTATATATGTGGATTTGGGAGATGAAGATGTCTGAGTACCCAATGGGAAATAATTGGAAGAATATTTCCAAGTTCAATTCCTTAACATCTGCTCAGTAAGATATATTGGTTATACCTTAAGGAGATTCATGGGATTCGTCATCATAGCTTCCATAAATTCTAGTTCAACAACTGCCTTAGTATCTATCTCAACAACCACTTTAGCTGCTATCTTAGCACTTATGGTGGAGGACATATCAGTAGGAACTACAATAGTTTAATATAAACATAACAGATTTAGGTTTGGTTGGTTTATTTGTTGGTAGCATAAATGGCTAGTAAGAAGTCAATAAGATATAGTTGTAACAGGAAAATGTAGGAGCACTATAAGAAGGAAAATGATGGAAAATGATGGAAAATGTAGGAGCACTAAGCCCTCTTTATCCCCAAATGTTGGTGGTGTTTGTTGTTGAACTCATTTGTCATTTCCATAGTAAAAATGTACCCTTCACTTATTATCTACTATATCTCATTGCTACTCAATAGAACACAACTTACCTAGGTAGCTTAAACACAATATTTCATCCTTTTTATGACTAAATCACACAACCCATATAACTAGGTCGCCTTTCTCATACACAATAGTCAAATACTCTATGATATTCTTCTCGACTTCACATGACACTACACACTGCATAACACAACATAGGCTATGACCTACTCCAACTTCATCAATGAATTCAAATACAAACCAATATGTGCCACTCAACTTGGTCATAAGGAGTTTTAGAAACAATAAGATGGATATCCTCTAGTCAACTACACTTTCTCACAACCAACAGGCTCTACAACCATCTCACTCTTGAACTAGAGACATGCACAAGAAAAAATAAATAGGACTCATAGTTTTTTATGCACTGGGGATTTCCTTCCCCTTAAAACCACTTAGATACTTCTACTCACAATACCCAACGTTACTCCCTACTGGTGCACTAATGAGTTTCATAAGAAGGAAAATGAAGGTGCACTATAAGAAGGAAAATGAATGTAACAGGATTTCCTTCCCCTTAAAATCACTTAGATACTTCTACTCACAATACCCAACGTTATTCTGAATGATGTAATTAGTGCACCAGTAGGGAGTAACACCGATAACACCCATGTAAGCAAACAAATCAAATCAAATCTTGTTCAAGAGGACCTACATGTAAATATAGTAGTGAAGGCAAAGTGTTTGACGAAATATCAGTACCAAAATGCATAGGAGTCAACACCAAATCAGCATCCTCACACTACAGTGCCAATAGAATAGTGTTGCTCAAGTATTTGACGAAAATTATGAGTTAGCCAATTTACACAGTCCACAATATTTGAGTCCAAATTAGACAAGGGACATTACATTAATGTCACGGGTTCAGCCAGTGATGGAGGAGATTCACATTATCCATATGCTAAAAAGGATGACAGGGATTGAGGAATAGTATCCAGATGCTAAAAAGGATGACATGGGTTGTGGAATAGTTTGTGGAAACCATTGTTGTTGTTGTTGTTGCTGGTTCTGCTATGATGTTTCATTCAGATGCTGAATCGGGATGCTGAATCAGGCACATCATATAATTTTCATTTCAAGAAACAATATTTTTTTCAGACGTTTGTTAAAGAAGATCGGTTCCTTGTCAACATGCCCATTATATGCACATCACATGATTATAGCATTCAAAAGAGACAATATTTGTTTTAGCAATATGAAAAATGTATTTCATGCATCTTCTAAGATCCAACGTTTGCATACATGTCTACTGAAGAAAAACCCAAATAGATAATAGAATCAAACCCACATTTAAGTACCTTACCATTGATATTACTGGCAAAGCAGAAATTATTCCATTGGAATCCTTTCACACTATTAGAGGTTGTGCAGAGTTGATTAATCCCCTCATTGTAATTCACAATCATTGTTGCTCGACTAAAATTGTTAATGTGGATTGAACCTTATAGGCCTAACCTTAACTGGACCAAAAAATTCCAAACTATCATGAGCTAAGAGAAAATATCACAAAGAGCACAATAGCATAATAATTTGCTTATAGAGCCTGAAATTTGCACGTTTTCTGCTATTTCTGAAGAAAAGCCTCCGGACCCTCACGGATCATAATAATTATGACCATGAAAACATCAAAAGCCATTATCAACAGCTTCTTAGCTTAATTCATAGCATACAGGTAAAGAATGCCCCCAAGTATTATAAAATGAGTGCACAACACAACATAGAGGCTGAGTGTTTTCCAACCATACCTTGAAGAGAGATTGTTCCAACAAATTTGCAGATTTAGTGCCCTCGAATGTGCCCCAAAACCTCGACCTCCACCAGCAATTCTGTGTACCTGAGCTGCTCTTCTCCTTACCCGTGTTATATTTGAACATTGTAACCAAAATAGGCCACACCCACACCCACACCTAGGATCGTATCATTGCAATCCAGAGGAAAAAGGAAACGTGTTGTGCCAAAAAAAACTATATCTTGCAGCTGAAAAGCAGCTCGGATCAGTAGTTAACCCGTCGATGTGGCAGCTTGAAGGCAACCCATATATTTTTCCCGGCAGTTAATTTGGTATTTTTTTTGGATTTTTCCGAAAAAACATTACCAAGGTAAAAAGTTTATAAAATAGTTGTCACAACATAGTCCTATGGAAAAAATAGGTCCGTCGATGTGGCAGCTCAAAGGTAGCCCATATATTTTTCTGGGCAAATTTCAGTTAATTTGATATTTTTTTTTTGCTTTTTCGGAAAAAATATTTCCGAGGTAAAAAGTTTATAAAATAGTTGTCACAACATAGTGATATCCAACAAATAGGATGTATACATTTGTTTGGTGCTTATTTGACTAGAAACCTAGGCTATGTAGTAAGGGATCTTTTGAGGTCTTCATATAATTTACCTAACATTCTAAACTTTGGTGTAGATTCTATGGACACTTTTGTGGTGGTGATATTTAGTCATTCAAATCTCCCATGTGGCGTGGTAGCTATGGTGAAGTGGTGGTGATATTTAGTCATTCAAATCTCCCATGTGGTGTGGTAGCTATGAAGGAATGTGCATTAATGTTGGGATTTGGGTGCAATCATTGTTCCATGGGAATGATTACATAGAGTTGATAGATGATTCAACTACAAATTATAATGTTATTTGGTAGAGCGCATTTATCACCCAACAAGGCATAGAACACTACCCTCTATTCCCCTATGGAACTCTTAAAGGTTTCACTTCATTTATTTGAGAGTTAAACATGAATGCTCAAGGCTTTGAGGACCTTTCCCCACGAGTTGGTATGATTGGGACTAGTATGGATCTCACTTTCGTGTGTGGAGTCCTTTACACCGTGGAGTCCTTTCTTGAAATTGTTCAAGTTTACTTCATCCACGGACCTCATAATGGGAATCAACACTATACTTCCTAGGATATGACATGGTGGTATGATCAATATTCTCTATTATAGTGATAGGCATGGGGATATTATTGAATTTGATTCCAACACAAATCCTTGTTGTTGGACCAATAGGTGAATTTGTAACACCAATGAGGACTTAATCTTGCCACTTTTTTATGGAGGCCTACTTGTACCCTTGGACTACAAGGAACCTAAAATGATGCAGGTCACCTCAGTGCTAAATGCAATCACAGTGAGAGGATGGGGTAGTAGATCCTTTTTCATTAATAGTTCATGGTCCATTAACAGTGAGAGGATGGACTCCAAAGTTTCTCATGCTCCATGTTAAGCCATGATTTCTTTCCCATGCCACTTTCCTTATTAATGCTTGCTTATAGTAGTGTTCTCTTTCCTTGTTTATTTTATTATTCTATTGTTTTTAAACTACTTGGGAGAATCTCTTTCAAGAATACAGATCCCACTACAAGAATGGAATACTTGCTAGATCTACCCATTTAAAGAACATAAGAAACTTCCATAACACAACTCTTAGTTTTGGCCATGTGCATTCAATATGTTCTACAACATATCATTAGCGATATACCTCACCTAGTTCAAATTTATTATAGCAGTATAGGTGTTGGCCAAATGCTCCACTTGTTTTGAATGCTCCCCCTTTTCACAAATCCATAATACCATAGTATATAGTTCTTGTGTTTTCATGCTAACCAATATTTTTTAATAGATGCAATATCATCACTACATGGATACCAAATTCTAGCAAATATTTTTAGAATATATGCCATTCATGATGGATGTTTTGGTAAAGGTCTTAATAGACACTCACTATGACTAAGGATATCTAGGAAGGTGGAGTTTATAATGGAGAATCTTTTATGTAGTACACAAATAATTAATGACAAAAGAGTTTGAATTTAAAGCCTAAAATCATCGGTGTGAAAGAAGCTCCAACTAAGTCTGGGTTATGTCTTGTGAGATTTAGCATAATTTACTTGGGAATGGAATGCACTCATGCTCCAATAGGAGGAGGTCTCCACATCCATCACTATAATTTTTTTGAGACCTCCTCATATTGGATTTCCCCTACCTTCTTGATCAGTTGACTCTACACTTCAATCTAGATACACTATGTGAAGAACTATGCATTTGATCAAGAAGGTAGGGGAAATCCAATATGAGGAGGTCTCAAAAAAATTATAGTGATGGATGTGGAGACCTCCTCCTATTGGAGCATGAGTGCATTCCATTCCCAAGTAAATTATGCTAAATCTCACAACACATAACCCAGATTTAGTTGGAGCTTCTTTCACACCGATGATTTTAGGCTTTAAATTCAAACTCTTTTGTCATTAATTATTTGTGTACTACATAAAAGATTCTTGATTATAAACTCCACCTTCCTAGATATCCTTAGTCATAGTGAGTGTCTATTAAGACCTTTACCAAAACATCCATCAAGAATGGCATATATTCTAAAAAGATTTGCTAGAATTTGCTATCCATGTAGTGATGATATTGCATCTATTAAAAAATATTGGTTAGCATGAAAACACAAGAACTATATACTATGGTATTGTGGATTTGTGAAAAGGGGGAGCGTTCAAAACAAGTGGAGCATGTGGCCAACACCTGTACTGCTATAATAAATTTGAACTAGGTGAGGTATATTGCCAATGATATGTTGTAGAACACATTGAATGCACATGGCCAAAACTAAGAGTTGTGTTATGGAAGTTTCTTATGTTCTTGAAATGGGTAGATCTAGCAAGTATTCCATTCTTGTAGTGGGATCTGTATTCTTGAAAGAGATGCTCCCAAGTAGTTTAAGAACAATAGAACAATAAAATAAACAAGGAAAGAGAACACTACTATAAGCAAGCATTAATAAGGAAAGTGGCATGGGAAAGAAATCGTGGCTTAACATGGAGCATGAACAACTTTGGAGTCTGTCCTCTCACTGTTAATGGAGCATGAACTATTAATGAAAAAGGATCTACTACCCCATCCTCTCACTGTGATTGCATTTAGCATTGAGGTGACCTACATCATTTTAGGTTCCTTGTAGTCCAAGGGTACAAGTAGGCCTCCATAAAAAAGTGGCAAGATTAAGTCCTCATTGGTGTTACAAATTCACCTATTGGTCCAACAACAAGGATTTGTGTTGGAATCAAATTCAATAATATCCCCATGCCTATCACTATAATAGAGAATATTGATCATACCACCATGTCATATCCTAGGAAGTATAGTGTTGATTCCCATTATGAGGTCCGTGGATGAAGTAAACTTGAACAATTTCAAGAAAGGACTCCACGGTGTAAAGGAATCCACACACGAAAGTGAGATCCATACTAGTCCCAATCATACCAACTCGTGGGGAAAGGTCCTCAAAACCTTGAGCATTCATGTTTAACTCTCAAATAAATGAAGTGAAACCTTTAAGAGTTCCATAGGGGAATAGAGGGTAGTGTTCTATGCCTTGTTGGGTGATAAATGCGATCTACCAAATAACATTATAATTTGTAGTTGAATCATCTATCAACTCTATGTAATCATTCCCATGCAACAATGATTGCACCCAAATCCCAACATTAATGCACATTCCTTCATAGCTACCACACCACATGGGAGATTTGAATGACTAAATATCACCACCACAAAAGTGTCCATAGAATCTACACCAAAGTTTAGAATGTTAGGTAAATTATATGAAGACCTCAAAAGATCCCTTACTACATAGCCTAGGTTTCTAGTCAAATTAAGCACCAAACAAATGTATACATCCTATTTTTTGGATATCACTATGTTGTGACAACTCTTTTATAAACTTTTTACCTCGGAAATATTTTTTCCAAAAAAGCAAAAAAAAAATATCAAATTAACTAAAATTTGCCCAGAAAAATATATGGGCTACCTTTGAGCTGCCACATCAACGGACCTATTTTTTCGATAGGACTGTGTTGTGACAACGATTTTATAAACTTTTTACCTTGGTAATGTTTTTTCGGAAAAAGCCAAAAAAAATACCAAATTAATTGCCGGGAAAAATATATGGGTTGCCTTCGAGCTACCACATCAACGGGTTAACTACTGATCTGAGTTGCTTTTCAGCTGTAAGATACAGTTTTTTTTGGCACAACACGTTTCCTTTTTCCTTTGGATTGCAATGATACGATCCTGGGTGTGGGTGTGGGTGTGGCCTATTTTGGTTACAATGTTCAAATAGAACGCAGGCAAGGAGAAGAGCAGCTCAAGTACACAGAATCACTGGTGGAGGTCGAGGTTTTGGGGCATAGTCGAGGGCACTGAATCTGCAAATTTGTTGGAACAATCTCTCTTCAAGGTATGGTTGGAAAACACTTAGCCTCTATGTTGTGTTGTGCACTCATTTTATAATACTTCGGGGCATTCTTTACCTGTATGCTATGAATTAAGCTAAGAAGCTGTTGATAATGGCTTTTGATGTTTTCATGGTCATAATTATTATGATCCGTGAGGGTCCGGAGGCTTCTCTTCAGAAATAGCAGAAAACGTGCAAATTTCAGGCTCTATAAGCAAATTATTGTGCTATTGTGCTCTTTGTGATATTTTCTCTTTGCTCATGATAGTTTGGAATTTTTTGGTCCAGTTAAGGTCATCCCTACAAGGTTTTGGTCCAATTAAGGTCAGCCCTACAAGGTTCAATCCACATTAACGATTTTAGTCGAGCAACAATGATTGTGAATTACAATGAGGGGATTAATCAACTCTGCACAACCTCTAATGGTGTGAAAGGATTCCAATGGAATAATTTCTGCTTTGCCAATACTATCAATGATAAGGTACTTAAATGTGGGTTTGATTCTATTATCTATTTGGGTTTTTCTTTAGTAGACATGTATGCAAACGTTGGATCTTAGAAGATGCATGAAATACATTTTTCAGATTGCTAAAACAAATATTGTCTCTTTTGAATGCTATAATCATGTGATGTGCATATAATGGGCATGTTGACAAGGAACCGATCTTCTTGAACAAACGTCTGAACAAAATATTGTTTCATGAAATGAAAATTATATGATGTGCCTGATTCAGCATCCCAATTCAGCATCTGAATGAAACATCACCGCAGAACCAACAACAACAACAACAACAATGGTTTCCACAAACTATTCCACAACCTGTGTCATCCTTTTTAGCATCTGGATACTATTCCTCAATCCTTGTCATCCTTTTTAGCATATGGATAATGCGAATCTCCTCCATCACTGGATGAACCCATGACATTAATGTAATGTCCCTTGTCTAATTTGGACTCAAATCTTGTGGACTGTGTAAATTGGCTAACTCATAATTTTCGTCAAATACTTGAGCAACAATGTTCTATTGGCACTGTAGTGTGAGGATGTGGATTTGGTGTTGACTCCTATGCATTTTGGTACTGATATTTCGTCAAACACTTTACCTTCACTGCTATATTTACATGTAGGTCCTCTTGAACAAGATTTGATTTGTTTGTTTTCTTACATGGGTGTTATAGGTGTTACTCCCTACTGGTGCACTAATTACATCATTCAGAATAACATTGGGTATTGTGAGTAACGTTGGGTATTGTGAGTAGAAGTATCTAAGTGGTTTTAAGGGGAAGGAAATCCTGTTACATTCATTTTCCTTCTTATAGTGCACCTTCATTTTCCTTCTTATGAAAATCATTAGTGCACCAGTAGGGAGTAACATTGGGTATTGTGAGTAGAAGTATCTAAGTGGTTTTAAGGGTAAGGAAATCCCCAGTGCATAAAAAACTACGAGTCCTATTTATTTGTTCTTGTGCATGTCTCTAGTTCAAGAGTGAGATGGTTGTAGAGCCTGTTGGTTGTGAGAAAGTGTAGTTGACTAGAGGATATCCATCTTACTATTTCTAAAACTCCTTATGACCAAGTTGAGTGGCACATATTGGTTTGTATTTGAATTCATTGATGAAGTTTGAGTAGGTCATAGCCTATGTTGTGTTATGCAGTGTGTTGTGTCATGTGAAGTCGAGAAGAATCTCATAGACTCATTTGACTATTGTGTATGAGAAAGGCGACCCAGTTATATGGGTTGTGTGATTTAGTCATAAAAAGGATGAAATATTGTGTTGATCATTAATCATGACAGTTGATTAGCAGCTTGTAACTTTCACTCAGATTAACAGTGGCAGTCAATAGGTTACCTCTATCTACACTTTAGCAATATGTGATATGGTTTATCACTCAACAATAGTATCCATTCAATTGTAAGGTAAGTAAACTATTATTACCAGTAACAAATATGTCATTTGTATCAACAATTACTAGCCAAGAAAAGGAGATATCAACATTCACCTGTTGCACTTGAACACCTTAAGACAAACGTACATATATTCTGGTGGTATAATTACACACTTTTATTAATAAAATTCACTGTTCATGAGTATAGATATCAGCCACAATGTTATTCAAACTTCAGCTGCAAATTGGTAATAGTTGACAGTGCAAACTTGATTTAGTATTTCATGATAAAGGTCTAGAAGAAAAGCCTCAGAAGTGTTCCACTCGTACTGATTTAAGGAGAATAAAGGGTTTGAAAAATCAGCTGCCCTAACCATTTTGATTGACATTTTCCCACTTATTTCTTACACAATAAAACCAAAAAAGAAGAAGGTTGTGACTGCCTAAAACATATGACATGTCATTGCAAAAATCATGAGAAGGAGCTTGGCCTCACTCTATTCATTGGATTTACATCGGAGTATACTTTGTTCGAGTTGAAAGAGATAATTAATTATCATGTTCGTGCACTCTCTCGCTATCCAACAATATCCGTGTGAACTTCGATGACTAACCATTGAAGTGGTAATAGGGTTCCCAAATTGATTCAACGTGAATTTACCAATATCCTGTTTATTTTGATGTGGAATCGAGAACTCATTTAGATGTTTCTTCACATGAAAACTCTTTTACCCCTGCAAACGGGCCAAAGGTGGTGATTCCAGTCATTACTAAATTTGACATGGATCCTATAGCTATGACAATAGCTTCTCTTACATGTCACGCAGCTAATAGGCATCAATCTTATTACCCCAAACACACAGATTGTAACCCACATATTGTAAATCACACAATATACAGTTGATGTTCACTGCAGTATTTGAATGTGCCACTCTCAGTTTTCCATAAAGCCTAAAAAGCAGTAGTCAATAATCACTGCAGCCAGATTGTGGACCCTTGCCCCTAACATAAAGTAGAGTTATCCTACAAGGAGAGATTAAAAAAATGAAACTGTCATTATCATGATACCTATTGCCATGCACCCAGAAGCACCATTACTTTTTAAATCTTTGAGAAACTATCCTGCAATAAATTTAAAAATCATTGGATTTACTCTTTAATTCCCTTATCAAAAAATCACTGCCATACCATGATTCTTTAATCCCCTTATCAACAAATCACTGCCATACCATGATTCCTAAGATGTGACAAATCACTACCATTACCATGAAAACTACCATATTTGATTATTGCCCATCCTTGTATATCAGCTAGGGCACTCATAGCTCTACTTTTAATGGCATAAAAGTAGCATAAATCCATCTTAAGTAGTGACCTATTCAGCTAAGAGGGATCCAATCCAAATACTGATGGTGCAAAGCTGGCAGTGCAGTCTTTTTAGACCTCTCAGCTTAAAATATCGAAGGTTAGGATTGCTTATGCTTTTGTGAGGGGATCTACTTTTATGTGTGTGAGGGGGAGTTATTTTGTTCCAGGCCAGGGGCAGAAACAGAAGTTAAAATAATATTTTCATTAGGAACAGCTGTTTCTAGGCTGGGCATGTTCATTGGAAAATTCTTAACTGCAACATCAGACTTCTTTGTAGTTGACAGTTCAGTCACAGTAGTGAATTGTGAACCAAATATTTCTTCGCTGGCAGCCACTAAAACAGCTAAAGGAGTTGAACCATAAATTCTCTCAGTAGCAGATGATGTTGAACAAGAAGATTTCATTTGCAGAGCCTCCAATGAAATGAGGCTAGTTTCTTTAGCCCGAGTGAAAGGTTTGCTAGATCCAATGTTCCACCAAATTGTGCCATCACTGGAAAATTTTGACCTGAAGATGTATGCACAAGATCAGACCTCATAGAAGTAGCATTTGATGATGACACACCTGCCACTAAAACTGACGTGTTTGGCTGCTGATGTAAATCAATTGATTGGCCATATGATCCTGCTGGTATTGCTGAGTTGGAATTTAGTTTGTGAGGACTGTTGAAAGCCAAAAAAAATGTCCAAATGAATAGAACACCCTATTATGGATATTCTGGAAACCACAACATACATAAATCCTAGTTGCAGGTCACGTCTTTTATTTTTCATGTCTCTTTCTTTCCAACTCAGGCTACAAGGTACAGAAAAAGATTATTTGAATTTAGGACATTATTGTTAAGTAATTTATATGAGTCAGTTAGGTTCCTTTCAAGGGGTTCAATTGTGTTTCATTTAATTCTAGAGGTAGAAAGCTAAGATGATTGGTCGGCTCCAGCAAGATACAATTTTATTTGAAATGCATAAAAAGCTATGAAACATGGCATAGTCATATAGGCCTCCGTGTCAGTGTCCAACGGGTTGGGCATGTGACATGACCCGACAAATGTCGGACATGAGTTTTAATGTGTCCTAAAACGCATGACATATTTTGGGCACGTGTCAGGATAGAAAATGAAAGATAAGGAGAATACCACTTCTAAGGCACTGGAAGGCACACCTCCAACAAGCAAGATAATGACCATACAATCAAAATCGGTCTTAAAAATAATGACCTGCTACCATTACTATTTCATTTGCAGAGCCTCCAATGAAATGAGGCTAGTTTCTTCAGCTTGAGTGAAAGGTTTGATAGATCCAATGTTCCAACAAACTGTGCCATAGTTGGAAAATTTTGACCTGAAGATGTATGCACAAGATCAAACCTCACAGAAGTAGCATTTGATGATGATACACCTACCACTAAAACTGACGTGTTTGGCTGCTGATGTAAATTAATTGAGTGGCCATATGATCCTACTGGTATTGCTGAGTTGGAATTTAGTTTGCGAGGACTGTTGAAAGAAAAAACAAAGATTCTACAGGGGCCAAAACAAATTTCCAAATGAATACAACACCCTATTATGGATATTCTGGAAACCACAACATACATAAATCCTAGTTGCAGGTCACGTCTTTTATTTTTCATGTCTCTTTCTTTCCAACTCAGGCTACAAGGTACTGAAAAAGATTATTTGAATTTAGGACAATATTGTTAAGTAATTTATATGAGTTAGTTAGGTTCCTTTCAAGGGGTTCAATTGTGTTTCATTTAATTCTAGAGGTAGAAAGCTAAGATGATTGGTCGGCTCCAGCAAGATACAGTTTTATTCGAAATGCATAAAAAGCTATGAAACATGACACAGCCATATAGGCCTCCGTGTCTGTGTCCAACGGGTCAGGCATGTGACATGACCTGACAAATGTCAGACATGAGTTTTAATGTGTCCTAAAACACATGACATGTTTTGGGCATGTGTCAGGATAGAAAATATAAGATAAGGAGAATACCACTTCTAAGGCACTGGCAGGCACATCTCCAACAAGCAAGATAGTGACCATACAATCAAAATCGGTCTTAAAAATAATGACCTGCTACCATTACTATTTCATTTGCAGAGCCTCCAATGAAATGAGGCTAGTTTCTTCAGCCCGAGTGAAAGGTTTTCTAGATCCAATGTTCCACAAGACTGTGCCATAGTTGGCAAATTTTGACCTGAATATGTATGCACAAGATCAGAACTCACAGAAGTAGCATTTGATGATGATACAACTGCCACTAAAACTGACGTGTTTGGCTACTGATGTAAATTAATTGAGTGGCCATATGATCTTGCTAGTATTGCTGTGTTGGAATTTAGTTTGTGAGGATTGTTGAAAGCCACAGGCACACCGGATTGTGGAGGTTTATAAGTTGAATATATTCCTGACAAAGTATTAGTGTCAGAAGTTAGTTTAACAGTCCCAGTATCTGTGTGGGAATCCAGCGTTGTGCCCTTTGGACCAAATTTCAACTCTTCATGAGTATCAGGAAGCTAGCAATTGCTGCAACACTGGAAAGGTAGTCCAACAGATGGGTAATGTACAGGTAAGGACACTTCAGCTCATGTACGTTGAATTCATGATATTATCACAGGTTCAAACACTGGCCCATCACCAAGGATAAAAAATTGTTTAACAAGTCCCCCTCACTAATAAGGTACCTGAAAAACAATTGATATTGGATATTAAATGCTACAAATAGGAGGACTATGAGAAAAAAGCTCCCAAAAGAGATTGCTAATTAAATTTTAAAAATAGCTATTCCTTTAAGGCATTGGATGACTCCCTGAACAATGTGTTATGGGAAAACAGAGGTTGCTAGATAAGAGGCAACAATTAGAATTCTGTTCTCTGAGGAGTGTGGGCATAAACTTCTACTATCTACTGGAATTCTGATCCATAGTGATCTAATACAAATGCCTCCAAAAGATGGACCTAAAGAGTAGAATATCTTGGGGAGAAAACATATATCATAGAAGAATACTTTAAATTTCTTGGTTGGAAATCTTGAAAAATGACAAGTAGGAAGACTTGGTTGGGTAAATCCAGGAGAGCTATTGACATGAGAAATTGTATCAAGAGACGCTAACCAGCATCCCATTGGCACACCCGCAATCACTAAAGAAGCATGCCAACTGTCACCAAACTTTTATCACAAAATAAGCATGTACTTTTAAATAAAAGGATAAGATGTGAGTTTGTCAAACAACTGGACTTCATCAACAGTTGTGTAATAACTAAAAGGTTGTTCCAACAGCTGGTTGATTAGCTGTCAATTCAGCCTAGGCCAGGTGCTGGAGAGTAGGAGTGTTATCCTCAATTCAAGTTTCTCACAACATTTTACTAATAAAAAAGATTGGTATATTGATTTTGTTGAGGAGAAATCCAACTCTAATTCTGTATTCGAGTGGTGTAGAAAATGCAGAGTTGAGAAGTGGGAAAGTTCAGATGAGAGGTAAGAGGTTGTTATTTATGACAATATCCCTGGTTCATAGAAAAAATTATTTTCTGTTAGTTGGATAATGAAGCATAGCCCACAGTTCAATGTTTTCCTTCAGTAATAATCAAATTTTAATTGTTGACAAGAAGTGCAAGAAGATGATTTATAAGTGCCAACGATTAGGGTTTTATCAACTGGTGGATGATAAAAAAAAGTTGGCAGTTAGCAGATTCATTATGCTTTATCTGTTCATTTTCTTGAAAGAGATAAAGACACTTAAGGAGGGTGAATAGGAGGCAATGAAGTAAAATGGTGCTTTCTCAAAGAAGAAAACACAAAACTTTGATATCTTGAAGCGCCAAGATGTTGAAAATTTGATATTTTGGAATAAGCTGCAAACGGGTTAAACAGGTTGTTTTTATTTAGGGAGTATAGGGTGGTAACCAAGCTGAGTAACCAAGGATATAAGCCAATCCAGGTAGCCAAGTGAGTAGCTATGGATCCAGAGCCTTACTAGTCAGCTATGGAAGTGGGGGAAAGGGTCTAAGGGCATTCCTACCCATCAGAGGGAAACTTTCTTTTTGTTCTGCAACCTCTCCCTCCTGGCCTATAACCCTAAAACGAGAAGGTTTCGAAATATCTACGTCCTCCCCCACAAAAAAACATGGATTCTTTGGGTTTTATATAAGTTTTTACGCGGGTAATGAGCACTCAGGATAACCCATTGAAATGAAAAGCTACACATATATATAGTCTAAGTTCGAGTTTAGCTCCATAAGAAACCATAACCTGCAGTGCTGAGAAGGCGACATATGCATTGGACAAAGTTGAAGATACTTACTTGGGGGTTACTGCTGAGTTGGCCAGGAAGCCTTTAGGAAAGATTTCACAATT
>LPNX010407457.1:65324-89430 GCA_001517045.1 Pseudotsuga menziesii | reverse complement strand
CAACTTTTCTTTGTTCGAAGTTGAGAAACATGTAAAAACAAATTCGATTTTGTCATAGACCCCCCCAAAATAGACACCCAACTTCATGATTTCACCCTTAAAATTTCTAATACCACTAATCCACAGAACAAGATTTTAAGACTTATAAAGGAAAGTTTAACCGCAAGAAGAAACTAATTAGAATCAATATTCCCTTTAGAGTCAACGCAATGGCCTTACGACTCATTACTTAAACCAATAGTAATTATTCAAAAAGAAAAACACTAAATCAAGAATGTTGACGGGTCGTAACCCTTGTTACGGGCTGAAGGCCATCTTAGTTTCTACTTTTCAAATCCATTGAATTAAAACACATGAAAAACCTTTAAGGAGGATTCACAACTATGCCTATGACATTATCAAAACTTTTGTCAATGCCTCGCAGCTTAAACCCTTTTTATTTTACCCCATGATACTAAAATAGAGAAATAATCTTTCTTTTAAATACACGAAACGAAGCATTGCAATTGACATACGACCCTAAGAAATTTTAAAAAGAAAATTTACGTTATTTACATCACAGTGCACGAAGGACAACAAACAACATTATACCACAAATCCATAGTCAAAATCGAAGGGAAGAAACGAAATTTAGTAACTGATTTCACAATTATCATAACTGGGTAATTACAATGAGAAATGCCTCATGGGATTTCCATTAAGGAAAAAAAATTACAAATTTTAGAGTGACAAGGAAACTTTGTCTTAAATCCACAACAATGCTAACATTGTTTTACATTGAAATCCCCTTCATACTCCATGGTTGATGAGTTATTGTTTGATAAAATCAAAATAAGGCCATAAGGCCAAATAACCATAAGATTACCGAAGTTTTAATCAAAATCACATAAACGACTACAACCATGAGGGCATGGACCAGTTGTAGAGCCGCAAATCTCATAGTTCGAGGAGAAAATGACAAGGGTATGAGGTTTTACCAAGACCAGATACCACACCATGAGACAAGTTCATTGTCTTCGAGCACAGCGACCCAAGTGTGAATACCTGCAAAGAACACTAAGAGGTTAAACACAATTTTGTTACAATAATGGGGATAAGGGTCAGTGCAAGAAGATGAGGGACCTTTTAGATGCAATCCTATTTTTCAAAAACGCGATCACGTTACATAAAAATACAATGCATTTCTGCTACATAGCACTTGCTATGATTCAACCTGAGCCTGACATGTCATGGGACATGTAGGATAGGAAAACATATCACATACGTGTTATATAAATACAAAATGTGTGCATGATATGTAGTTAGAAAACATGTACACTATTTGTAAAATAAAAATAAATTTATATGCATAGTCCCGAAACCCGCGACACATTCTACCATCAAGAATGCAAAATTCGAGAGCGAATTGGAGTGAATTGGGTGTCATGGACTGTTGGAGGAGCCGATTTAGTTGGAGGGGAGGAAACCCACCAGTGAATTATCATCTAATCAGGTAATTCAATCACCCATAGCATTCTTTTTTGTCAATTCTAAACCTACAATATTGGTTTTTAATAGTGTAAAAAAACCAAATTTTGTATTATTTAGCAAATTGGAAATAACTGAGTCACTAATTAAATTCACATCTCCTTCAAGCAAGATGAGTGAATAATTACAATGAATACATTTTCAAGAATTCAAAAATTCCTAATGCAGCCAAAAATAAAAAAAATATAGAACTCCTCACTTTATACAATGTATCCATGCACATGAAACCCAAATTTCCAACCCTCAAAGGACATTTCCCCATGATACTAATTGAATAAGTTTCCTCTGAAATGGCCATAACAAGATCAAATGCAAGTGCACAAGCATGAATAGAAAAAAGGCATAAAAAATTAGTAAATTTGTTTCTCAAAATTTCATCACAATCATTTGTCCATGAACATAATCAAAATTTAATCACAAGTGTATGTAGTTATACATTGCCTCTTAGTTAAACACCCTTAACTAAATGCCAAAACACATTAACAAAGTGCCTCTTGGGCCTACCCTTTAAAACATAAAACAATGTATTATATAAAATCAACAATATATATATAAACACAGAGTTAAAACTAGTAACTATGACTTGTTTTATTCCTTCCTCCAGTTTTAGCAGCCACCACCATTTTTCCACTAAAATATTTGCACTTCTTGGTTATAGCACCCACCTCATTTGTGTTTTAATTATACCCTCCTCGACACTTTTCTTTTGTTATGTGCATATGACTTACCCTCCGTGCCCCTGGCCTTATCGTAATGACAAAAAAAGTTGAAATATACGAGCCTTCTCACGGTGATATCGAATTACAAGTAAACACGTCCTAACACCCCCATACAACCCATGTATTCATCACACCATCGAAGAGTTCATAATCATCATGAAGTTCTAACCCTAGCTCTGTTGATCTACCAAAAAAGCGAATTAATTAAAGGTCATCACCTAAACTAAATAGAACTTGAATTCTGTTTCTTTTATCCTATAAACCTAATAAAGAAAATTAGAAACATGTGAGACCCTAGGTCTCCCTAAGATCCCTTGACCTAGAAAAGACATAAATGACTTTACTCAAACAGTTTATGCCCCTGCATCACTATTTTTATCAACCATTTTTTAAAATAGAAAAAAAAATGGGTAATATATTTCTACATGTCAAGTCTCTAAGCTCATCCACAACCAATTATATTCTAGTCCACAAATTCTCCATTTTTCCATGTCACTTTTGGTTGGTTTCCATGTTTATACAACAATGGAAATTGTTAACACCCATGAAACACCTAGAGTGCATCGTGAGAGTGCTCCCAACCATGATTGAGCCATTTATATTTAGAGGATGTGGTGGCAGCCCTGTGTCACCCCTTTTCTTGCCTCACATGTCCTAATAGTCCCTTGCCCCTTTATTTTACATATCCAAGAGACGTAAATGCCAAAACATGTCAAAATAGAACTCTTAAATTCAAATAAGTTTAAACCCAAGTGTGCTTGGAAAAGTCACCAATGAGGGTTAAGAAGTTCCTTAACTTCTAGAAAGAAGTTGAACGAAACTTACTATTTAATTGTTAAATGTTTAATTTTAAGTTTTAAATGTATGTAAGTGAATGCCATTAAATTGCCTACTTGAGTTTGATTTAATTTACATTTTCAATTTTGAAGAGATGTCATTATATCCCATGTATATATTTTTAATGATTTTATTATTGATGTATTTATTGCGGTTGCGGCTATGGACACAAATTTTGAAATATTGATTGAGCTTGCCCACTTGAGAGGACTTATTACGACTTTTAGTGGTGTTGACAGGATTCACCGTTCACTTGAATCCACTTTGGATGCAATTGTTGAGACTATTTCATTGTCAAGCAACATACTATATGATATTACATCATATAGAGAAAGAAAAAGAGAAGAGTACGCTGATGGGATTGACTACAATGCAATCAAAAAGATGAAAATAACTAAAGAGCATATATTTTCATTGTTTAGGGACACTCCCACAAGGGAAATCCCAAATGAAAATAGGCCTCATATCTCTATTGAGTGGTGCATATTTTAGCCATTTGTTGATAACTGGATGGATAGATGGTATATGATTTTTGATATGCCACCACATAACAACAAGGAAATCCCCCGGTATTTCCTTTGAAATATGTATGCAGAGTTTGTGTTGGGTAAACACATAAAATATTTTGATATATTGTAGTTTCAGGGGATCGGTGGGGGGATGCCCCAAAACCGACCCAATGCCAAGCTTCGAGACCTTGATATCCCTATCCTTGCACCTTGTAGGAAGTTTCCTAGGACAGATGTCCCACCTGTACATCATGTTATTCCATAGACACATGATGCATATTTGAGTTTGGCATGGACAGTTGTTTTTCATAGCACTATGGTTCAGCATATGGGTTAGGAAGGGACATTTGTCCCTGGTGCAGTACATAAACCAAGTAGTCACGGTGCAGGACCATATTTTAGTGCAGTACCACCCACTAGTGTAATACCCCCCTCTAGTGCAGGACCATCTACTAGTGCAGCACCATCAGCACATCCCCAACCTACTTTTGAGCCTCACAAGTGCACATCGTGTGGTCATCCCTGCTATGGTCTTTCCTCAGATGTTGTCTTCAGTGGGTGTTTGAGTGATGTATGTAGATGGTTAACTGTAATAAATTCTTCATTTATTTTCCTCTTTGTACACATATGTATAGTTTGAGCTAATATATTGATTTTGTGAACTTGTAGTTGATGCTTTATGTCGACAACAACGCCCCATAGTTTCATGTTCCACACTCTATAGAGGGGAATGCCATTCCATCCATTGATCCCTTGGTTGGTGGAGATATTCATATAGCACCCATTGCTACATCTCACATTGAGGTAAACATTTTAAAATTTCATTTTTTTAATACTTGTTAATCTCCACATACTGTGCATGTTAGTTCACTAATGCTATCTACAGTATAATATTTACAATTATTAAACTTATAGATGCTAGATTCTTCATAGGGGAAAGCACTAATGGAGGTAGAATCCATGGTCGTATCGACTAAGGAAACATCTGGCCATGACATTCCATCCACTGATCCCTTGGTTGGTGGAGAGATTCATATAGCACCCATTTTTCGTATCTCACATCGAGGTAAACATTTTAAAATTTCATTTTTTCAATACTTGTTAATTTGTTGATTTCCACATACTATACATGTTAGTTCACTAATGCTATCTACGGTCTAATATTTACAATTATTAAACTTGCATATTCCAAATACTTCACAGGGGAAAGCAGTGATGTAAGTAGAATCCATGGTCATATCAACCGAGGAAACATCTAGGCATGACATTCCATCCACTAATCCCTTGGTTGGTGGAGAGATTCATATAGCACCCATTGTTGTATCTCACACCGAGGTAATCATTTTAAAATTTCAGTTTTTTAATAGTTGTTAATTTGTTAATTTCCACATACTGTACATGTTAGTTCACTAATGCTATCTACGGTTTAATATTTACAATTATTAAACTTGTAGATGCTAGATCCTTCATGGGGGAAAGCAATGATGGAGGTAGAATCCATGGTCATATCGATCAAGGAAACATCTGGGCTCCAGGTAAACAATTAAAAATGTCATTTTTTAAATACATGTACGTTCGTTGAATCATGCATGTCTAATTACATGAACACTTGTTGACTATAGGAACCAACCGAAACACTTGGACCATTTCCTATAGTTGTATCTCCTCATAGGCCATACGTTAACAAGGGCCATGTGTATACGAGGTGGCCTACTCCTATCAAGACTCCAGTTTTCCATGACCATTGAACTACTGATACCATGGTAATGTATATCCTTCAATGATATTTCTTGGTTAACTTGAAATCCAATGCATAAAATGTTTTGTTAATGTTTTGATTTGCATGTTTACTGTATCAAGAGCCAGATTTTACTATTGAAAACCTCGCAGGGATGGTTGATGCAGCAATCAGTGCTACATCTACAATGGCAATAATTCACATAGAGGTACAACTATTTCAACATGATCGTTACATAGTTTATTATTGTTGGTGTATGTTTATTCATGCATGTCTAACTATTTCATCGTTTGGTGATTGTAGCCACCAGCAGCAGGATTTATTGATGCAGTAGTCAATGTGGCATCTGTAATAAAAAGAAGCCACACAGAGGTACAACTATTTGACCATGATCTAGACATAGTCTCTTATTGTTGCATATTGTTTATTCATGCACATGTCTAACTATTTCAACATTTGGTGATTGTAGCCATGAGCAGCAGCAGCAGTTCTTGCCCCCTCTGGTTCGACCATGGATGCGACCATCCTTGATGTTCAACCAACAACTCCATCTACTACACAAGGAACACAATCCCCTTTGTCACAGTCCCTCGCTTAGGTGAGATGTCCATTAATGACCAATTGTTTCATGCAATGTCCATGAACATGTTGATAATTGTTGAGTTAATTTAGACATGGTATTTTATTGAGCTAATGTATTAGTACATAGTTAGTTGAATTTAACAATTGATATTTAATTTGCAGGATCCAGAGACGCGCACTGGTCCTAGAGTTGTGCCTAGAGGATCAACGTCTGGAAAGAACAAGAGGAATCTTGAGTTTTGATGTGCCTTATGGGATATGTACATTTCGATATATGTACATCTGGATTCGATAGTTTTGGATACATGTAGTTTTGGAGACATGTACATTGACATTTCACTTACATGTACATGTGGCTTGGATAGTTTTGGATACATGTACATGTGGCTTCGATAGTTTTGGAGACATGTACTTCTGGTTACTTTTGGATATATATGTACTTTTGGATAATTTTGGATATATATGTACTTTTGGAGACATGTACATTGACATTCCAGTTATAAATGAATGATACATTTCACTTTGAATTTGTTCTTTGGTTTCCACATGTTCTTGTGTTAATCTATTGTATTGATTTGTGTGGATTATCTATTACTTATGAATGCACTATGTCAAAATAACAAACTATTATATTTAAAGGTTTCAATGATCTCACTACATGCACACTAATTGGATATCTAATTAGAAATTGTGATTTTGGATGATCATTACAAGTAAAGTCAAAGTTCTTTCTCGTGTAATTTAATAAATCTAAGTGCAATACAATGTATTTCAAGGTTTCAATGAACACACTACATGCACATCGATTCGATATATCTAATTAAACATGGTGAGTTTGGATTATTAAATTACAATTTAATTCAATGCTCAAGTGTAATTTAATAAAACTAAGTGCAATACATGCTTCAGATTTCATCAATGACCAACAACACTATTCAATAGAATCCAAAGACTGAGAACCAACTTCGTGAATCAACATGATTTGAAACATAAGTCCACTAGATTTGAAGAGTTGAGTTGGACATTAGATTGATTCTAAACTGAGTTGTGACAATAAGATAAGATTAGGGTTATGATTAGGGTTTCCTTGGTAGGTTTATGGTTATGGGCCATGCATGTTAAACAGTAAACCCGAGTTACGGCTATGGTTTTCCAAGTTTGGCCCTCGTTGGCATGAAATGCATTGTCACCTACTGAGTGAAACCCTAGTTTTAGAAACCACTGTATACAGAGGTCATTGGGAAATGGATAGGTGGGAAAGAGGCCCCACTAGATAAAATCCCATGTCATAGATCCAAAGTAATCGATGGTTCATCAATCACAAGCTGGAGCATCGATCTATGGGGAGTTGCTGGTCACCTCCAGATACCATTCACGGACACTTGGGGGACTTGTGCCCAGTGCGCAAAAGATGTCAAGGAGCTGTAATTTTGAATTCTGTCAACTCTTGCTAGTGTGTTTGGGCATGGGAAATATGGAAACACCAACCACATCCCCACCATCCTTGGCTTTCCAAGTTTAGACCTCGTTGGCATGAAATGCATTGTCCCCTACTAAGTGAAACCCTAGTTTCAGAAACCACCATATATGGAGGTCAATGGGAAATGGACAGGTAGGAGAGGGGCCCCCATAGCTAAAATCCCATGTCACAAATCCAACGGAATCGACGGTACATCGATCGAAGGCCCGGTCATCGATCTATGGTGAGTTCCAAATCACCTCCAGATACCCTTCACGGACACTTGGTGGACTTGTGCCTGGTGCATAAAAAATATCATGGAGCCACAATTTTGAATTTCATAACTCCTACTAGTGTGTTTGGGCATGGGAACTATGGAAACAACAAAATCATCCCCACCATTCATGTCTTTCCAAGTTTGGCCCTCGTTGGCGTGAAATGAATTGTCCCCTACTGAGAGAAACCATAGTTTCATAAAACACTGTATACGGAGGTCACTAGGAAATGGATAGGGGGGAGAGGGGCCCCCTAGCTAAAATCCCACATCACGAATCCAACAGAATTGATGGTTCTTCGATTAGAGGCTTGACCATTGATCTATGGCGAGTTGCAGGTCACCTCCAAATACTGTTCAGGGACACTTTTTGGACTTGTGCCCGGTGCACAAAAAACATCACGAAGCCGCAATTTTGAATTCTTTCAACTCCTGATAGCATGTTTTTACATGGGAAATATGGAAATGCCAACCACATCCCCACCATCTGTGGATTTCCAAGTTTGGCCCTCATTGGCAGGAAATGCATTGTCCCCTACTGAGTGAAACCCTAATTTTAGAAACCACCATATATGGTAGTCACCGGGAAATGGACAGGTGGAAGAGGCCCCACCTAGATAAAATCCCACATCATGAATCCAATGGAATTGATGTTTCATCGATTGGAGGCCCGAGCATCGATCTATGGTGAGTTGCATGTCACCTCCATATACCGTTCAAGGACACTTGGTGGACTTGTGCCCAGTGTGCAAAAAAAGTCACAGAGTTGCAATTTTGAATTACGTCAACTCCTACTAGCGTGTTTGGGGATGGGAAATATGGAAACGCCAACCACATCCCCACTATCCATGGCTTTCCAAGTTTGGCCTTTATTGGCATGAAATGCATTCTCCCCTATTGAGTGAAACTCTAGTTTCAGAAACCACTGTATACAGAGGTCATTGGGCAATGGACAAGTGGGAGAGCAGCCCACCAAGATAAAATCCCACATCATGAATCCAACAAAATCTAAGATTCATCTATCGGAGGCCCGATCATCAATCTATGGTGAGTTGTAGGTCACCTCTAGATATCGTTCAAGGACACTTGATGGACTTGTGCCCGGTGTGCAAAAAACGTCATGAAGCCGTAGTTTTGAATTCCATCAACTCCTGCTAGTGTGTTTGGGCATGGGAAATATGGAAACACCAATTGCATCCCCACCGTCCATGGCTTTCCAAGTTTGGCCCTCGTTGGCGTAAAATGCATTGTCCCCTACCGAGCGAAACCCTAGTTTCAGAAACCACCATATATGGTGGTCACCAAGAAATGGATAGGCATGAGAGGGGCCCCTCTAGCTAAAATGCCACATCATGAATCCAACAAAATTGACGGTTCATCGATTGAAGGCCCGAGCATCAATCTATGGCGAGTTGCAGGTCACCTCCAGATACCATTTAGGGACACTTGCTGGACTTTCACCTAGTGCGCAAAAAACATCACAGAGCCGCAATTTTGAATTCTGTCAACTCTTTCCAGTGTGTTTCGACATGGGAAATGTGGTAATAGCAACCGCATCCCCACCGTCCATATATTTCCAAGTTTGGCCCTCATTTCCATGAAATGCATTGTCCCCTACTGAGAGAAACCCTAGTTTCAGAAACCACCATATATGGAGGTCACCAGGAAATCAACAAGTAGGAAAGGGGATCCCCTATCTAAAATCCCACATCATGAATCTAACAAAATCAACAGTTTTCTGATCGGATTCCTGAGCATCGATCTATGGAGAGTTGCATATCATCTCCAGATACCATTCAAGGAAACTTGGTGGACTTGTGCCCAGTGCACAAAAAATGTCACGGAGCCACAATTTTGAATTTTGTCAACTCTTGCTAGAGTGTTTGGGCATGGGAAATATGGAAATTCCAATCAGATCCCCACCATCCGTGGCTTTCCACATTTGGACCTCATTGGTGTGAAATGCATTGTCCCCTACAGAGCGAAACCCTAGTTTCAGAAACCACCGTATATGGTGGTCACTAGGAAACAGACAGGAGGGAGAGGGTCCTCCTTAGCTAAAATACCACTATGTGAATCCAACAAAATTGACGGTTCATCGATCGGAGGCACGAGCATCGATCTATGGCGAGTTGCAGGTCACCTCCAGATATCGTTCACGGACAGTTGGTGGACTTGTGCCTGGTGCGCAAAAAACTTCATGTAGCTGCAATTTTGAATTTTGTCATCTCCTACTAGTGTTTTTTGACATGGGAAATATGGCTATGCCAACCACATTCCCATCATCCATGGCTTTCCAAGTTTGGCCCTCGTTGGCATGAAATGCATTGTCCCCTACTGAGAGAAACCCTAGTTTCGGAAACCACCATATAACGAGGTTACCGAGAAATGCATAAGAAGGAGAGGGCCCCCCCTAGATAAAATCCCACATAACGAATCCAACGGAATCAACGGTTCATCGATCGGAGGACCAAGCATTGATCTATGGAGATTTGTAAGTCACCTCCAGATAGCATTCAAGGACACTTGGTGGACTTGTGCTTGGTGCACAAAAAATGTCACGAAGCCACAATTTTTAATTTCGTCAACACCTACAAGCATGGTTGGGCATGGGAAATATGGAAACACCAATCGCATCCCCACTGTCCATGGCTTTCCAATTTTGGCCCTCGTTAGCGTAAAATGCATTGTCCCCTACTAAGCGAAACCCTAGTTTCAGAAACCACTGTGTACAGTGGTCACCAAGAAAGAGATAAGTGGGAGAGGGGCCCCCTTAGCTAAAATCCCACATCACGAATCCAATGGAATCGAAGGTTCATTGATCGGAGTCTCGAGCATCTATTTATGGAGAGTTTCAGGTCACCTCCACATATCATTCAGGGACACTTGGTGGACTTGTGCTCGATGCACAAAAAACGTCAAGGAGCCGCAATTTTAAATTTTGTTAGCTCCTGCTAGTGTGTTTGGGCATGGGAAATATGGAAAATCCAACCGCATCCCCACCATCCGTGGCTTTCCAAGTTTGCCCCTCATTGGCGTGAAATGCATTGTCCCCTATTTTGAGCAAAACCCTAGTTTTAGAAACCATCGTATACAGAGGTCACTGGGAAATAGACAGGAAGGATAGGGGCTCCCTAGCTAAAATCCCATGTCACAAAACCAATGAAATCGATGGTTCATCGATCGGAGGCTTGAGCATCGATCTATGGAGAGCTGCAAGTCACCTATAGATACCATTCAGGGACACTTGTTGCACTTGTGCCCAGTGCACAAAAAACGTCACAGAGCCACAATTTTGAATTTTGTCAACTCCTGCTAGCGTGTTTTGGCATGGGAAATATGGAAACACCAACTGCATCCCCACCATCCATGTCTTTCCAATTTTGGACCTCATTGGCATGAAATGCATTGTCCCATACTGAGTGAAACCCTTATTTCAGAAACCACTTTATACGGTGGTCACCTAGAAATAGACAGGTGGGAGAGGGCCCCCCTTAGCTAAGATCCCATGTCGCGAATCCAACAGGATCAATGATTCACCAATCGGAGGCCTGATCATCGATCTATGGCGATTTGCAGGTCACCTCCAGATATCGGTCAGGGACACTTGGTGGACTAGTGTTTGGTGCACAAAAATCATCATGGAGTCGTAATTTTGAATTCTTTCAACTCCTACTAGTGTGTTTGGGCATGGGAAATATGGAAACTCCAACCACATCCCCACCATCCATGGCTTTCCAAGTTTGTCCCTCATTGGTGTGAAATGCATTCTCCCTTACTGAGAAAAACCCTAGTTTCATAAACCACCATATACAGAGGTCACTGGGAAATGGACAGGTGGGAGAGGGGCCCTCCTAGCTAAAATCCCATGTCACGAATCCAACAAAATCAATGGTTCATCGATCGAAGGCCGGAGCATTGATCTATGATGAGTTGCATGTCACCTCCAAATATCATTCATGGACACTTAGTGGACTTGTGCATGGTGCACAAAAAATGTCACGGAGCTGCAATTTTGAATTCCATCAACTCCTACTAGCGTGTTTGGAAATGGGAAATATGCTAATTCTAATAGCATCCCCACCGTCTGTGGCTTTCCAATTTTGGCCATCATTGGTGTGAAATGCATTGTCCCCTACTGAGTGAAACCCTAGTTTAAGAAACCACTGTATACGGTGGTCACCAAGAAATGGAAAGGCAGGAGAGGCCCTCGCCTAGCTAAAATCCCATGGCACGAATCCAACAGAATTAATGGTTCATTGATTAGAGGCTTGAGCATCGATCTATGGCGAGTTGCAGGTCACCTCTAGATATCATTCAGGGACACTTGGTGGACTTGTGCTCGATGTGCAAAAAACGTCATAGAGCCTCAATTTTGAATTCCGTCAACTCCTACGAGCGTGTTTGGCCATGGGAAATATGGTAATGCCAACTGCATCCCAAGCGTCTGTGGATTTCCAAGTTTGGCCCTCATTGGCATGAAATGCATTGTCCCTTACTGAGCGAAACCCTAGTTTCCAAAACCACCGTATATGGTGCCCACTGGGAAATGAACATGCGAGAGAAGGCCCCCCCTAGCTAAAATCCCACTTCATGAATCCAATGAAATCAACAGTGTGTTGATCACAAGCCCGAGCATCAATCTATGGAGAGTTGTAGGTCACCTTCAGATACTATTTAGGGACACTTAGTGGGCTTGTGCTAGGTGTGTAAAAAGCATCACGAAGATGCAATTTTGAATTTTGTCAACTCCTACTAGTGTGTTTATGCATGGAAAATATGGCAACACCAACCGCATCCCCACCCTCCATGGATTTCCAATTTTGGCCCTTGTTGGCTTGAAAAGCATTGTCCCTTATTGAGCAAAACCCTAGTTTCAGAAACCACTGTATACAGAGGTCACCAAGAAATGGATAGGTGGGAGAGGCCCCCCCTAGCTAAAATCCCATGTCATGAATCCAATGCAATTAACGCTTCGTCGATCAGAGGCCCGAGCATCGATCTATGGTGATTTGTAGGTCACCTCCAGATACTAGATCCTACATGTTAAATTCTTTATGTAAATGTTTTATGGTTACCTTTATGCATTGAACTAATGGTTATAATAAAAAAAATTAACATGGTATAAGAGGTGAGTTGTGAACAAGGAAATTATACAAGCCTTAAAACATAAATTTATCATTGCAACATCTTGTTTCCATCATTCTAGTTTTATATATCGGCTCAAAACATTGACAATATTACCTACTTGAAAAATTAGGGTTTTAGTCCTGTAAGAGAGCCTACAAAGAACTTCGACAGGTATGACCTAAAGAGGTACATGTATGTATTCTAATGTTATGTATATCATGTGAATGAGATCTTGAAATGTTCATATGATTGATATATAGGGTTTACTGATCATATGTAAAATTTGGCATGTTCATTAACTTCACATACAAGAGAACTTTTGCCATATTTATAAACAACATTTTGGAAAATTATGCATATCAAGAACACAAAATTGACATATTCATAAGCAACATACATGGAAAAATTAAAATTATGATACATACCTCATCATACTAGATCCCACCTATTATTATACAACCAAACCCTCCAGATCATATCTTATAATGATGGTATCCATTAGTCTCTCGTTCTCTGTATCCGGTAAGAAGTAGCATATCTTCGATGAATTTCGGCTAGGAATTGTTCGTACCTGTAGGTTTGTACCAGTGATTAAGTTGGTAAAGTGATACACACTTGCACCTAGTTTGTAATCCCTATAAACATATCCACCCTTCTTTCTTGCATTTTTGTCATGTGTAAGGTATTCACCTTTAACAACCATAGACCCGATTGAGAAGTGTTTGTTTTCATCGTCAGTCATGGACATAATGAGGGTTTTCTTTCCCTCTATACAACGTGCCAACCAGTAATCACCACCCCATTCACTATATTTTGAGGGAGCTACTGCGTATATGTGTCCTGCATAATATGATTGTGTGTATATGATCAAATATTTTTTGTGTGATACAAGGCCATTAATGTAAGTTTCAAGACTACGTAAATAAACAAAAAAAATGTTAAGGAAATGCATCATACCAGGTTGTACAAGGTCTGAGACATGATCAAAATCTATAGAAATAGATGATTGGTCTTCTTCCAACGAAGTTAACTCAAAAATTGCACGTTGATCAAGTGGAAGTGATATTCCATCCCATCCATCAACCCAATTCAATGATTCACACCCATCCCAGTCGCCATCACAACAAGGCGGGAAAAAACAAGCGAGTTTTCTGGTCCAAATTTCAAATAATGGGTTATGAGAAATTCAAACCAAATTAAAGCCAGAAGTCGTAGGAACAGTCTTGTATTCCCATGCATGTGAACGATCTATGTCTACCACCTCCCAAAAAAACCTCTCCACATGTCTCTTTCTTCTGGATTCTACTCGTATAGCTGATTCCTCTCCCATTACTGATGTCCACCACCTGACTATAGATTGAGCATTTCAAATAGTAGATATTGTAGATAATTTCAATTCCTCTCTTCGTAGGGCTGTTTTGACACATGCTCCGGCTCCATCATGCTATCCTTTACCATGCCCAGTCTCAAAATAGTTCCACATATGTGGAAATTTATAGTTTTTATGCAATGAATACAAACATTGAAATATGCATGCATTTTTTAACTGACCAGCACATCCATCAGACCAAATCTAGTGTTGATCCATCAGTATGTTCCTGCCCTTCAAATGATCATACAACGTGATCAAGCAATGACTTACATAGTGGAAGTCATGGCACCTATCATCACTTATGTAGAAGTGATATTCCTTTAGAATTTCTCTTTGCTCTTCACTGCTATTTGGGCCATGCCTAAATGTGATATGCACCATCAAGGAAACCTGCTCAGAGTGATAATATTGACTTTGGATCTCATTTTGAGGTTGTAGAGTGTAGTTCTTGGAAAAATAAACAACTGAAAGTATAGTACCACAAGGAAATGCATCTCTGCATATTCTAAACTTCTCATCTTGCCTTCATGCCAAGTGGACATGTTGAACATATTGATGTGTCTTTTCAATAAATTCCTTGACGAAGTCACTAACTTGTACCTGTTGACACAAAATGATCTCAATATTAGTTTTTTTTGTAAGGAATGAAATGTAACTATTCAAGCATAAACTTATAGATAAATGCATGTACCTGAGATGCCACCAATTGTATTTTTTTTCTTTCTTTCCCTAGGACTATTTCATAGCTAATATATTTGAAACTTTTCATGTCTGTAACCATATTCCCAAATTCATTGTCTCCACTCTCGTGCCTATGTTGGCTCAATAATGCTATTCCAACACAGTTGGAGCAAGTTCCATCCAAACAAGATTTTGCATAGTATGTTTTCCCCTCAGGCCTATTGCACATGATACTATGAATGAATTCTCTTGATGAAGTCGGTGGTATTGTCAAGGAGCAATCCTACACATGGTTAGTATGCAACACACGATGAATGCACAAAAATGTCTCATAGTAATATTCATACTCTACATGGTATCTACAACAACAACTGTTATGAAGAGTATTTATTCCAACATACCAGGGCTTACATTTCTCAAAATATATTTTCCCCAAATTCAATTGTCTATGTTCATTCCTAAATTTATCGTATAGTTCTGTCTATGTTATATCAAGAAGATGCTTAATATGTGGTTCACGATCCTTTGAACCCCTTCTTAGTTTTAGTACATCCTTCAGGTTTGAAGAAGGCCTTGTGTGATCATGCCAAAACCTATGCACTAGTCCCTTTACTGCATCAACTAGCTTCATGTCACGACATGGAAACCAACCAATAAAGGCCCAAAAATCTGTCTGAGCGGTTGTGTCAAGATGCTCTCTTCTCTTTTACATTCAAATTAACTGGTTTAGATGTAGGCTTGAGAAAATGAAGGAACCTGGTGTTCTTATTTACAATTGCTTGTGACAACACATGACGAGCTGCATTGCAGTACTTTGAATGTGTGTTCTTTCCAATTTTACCAAAGGCATCTACTAAGATTTTAACTATATGAGAACTTGGTACAAAAGTCTTTATCATCTTTATCCCTAATGATTTCCTAACAATATTCATGCCCCTAGATTCTAACAATGATAAAAATAATCTACATTTATCTCCATCGCATTTAAAAACAAAATATTTATTTCGTCTCTATTGAGTTTGATAAGAAATACTACGTTTAGATAGTGTACCTTCAATGGAATTGAGGAGTCCTTCATCAACTTGTATATGCTTCAGAGTTCTTCGACGTGTGCTTTCTAATGGAGGTAAGGGGGTTGGAATTATATCATCTAGCGCATCAATAGTACACTCTAGCATTTCAGTAAAAACTTGTTGTCCTTCATTCTCTTCTTGGTAGTTGGATGGTGGAAGTACAACATCCTCATCGATGTCCCAGATAAGATTTTCATCTTCAATAGTAGGCTCCATGTCCAACGCATCTTCAACAGTATGCTCCATGTTCAATGCCTCTTCATGAGCTTCGTCTTGAGATGGTAACTTATCACTTTGACTTGATGTCAGAATTAAAACATCCTCTAATGAGCACCTACATTTTGCTTCTTGAATACTTCCATGGGGTGCTTGTTCAACAACTATTGTGGAAATTGAGGGTCCCTCTAGTGAATGCTTCCTTTTTTGTTGTGGTGGATTAATAGGATGAACCGTGGTATCCTCTATAATTGGATTTGGATTAGTTTCCAAAGAAGCCTCCAATTCATCATGTATATTCTTTACTTTTCTTTCTCTTCTTCAATGACTTCTCAAAGTATCTTCTTCCTTGCTAATTTTCTTCCTCGGTTACATACATTCCCCATCACCACAATGATCAATTCAATATAGTTTGTTTTTGTTGCTCCTCAATTACAAGCTTTCAAAGCTTTAACTTGATTTATAACTATAGATCCTTAAAGGTGCTTCAATATTCCTTCTCAATTGTTCATATTTCCCATCAAAACAATGATGAATGAGAAAATTTACCTTTGGTTCTCTTGAATAATAAGCAAATGAAAGTTAAATCGTAAATTGTTTCTCAAGTTGATTCTCTTATACAATTGTGTATATCCACCATCACAATGAAATGATATTGAAGCTTGATATATTATCCTGTGTGCTCCTCAACCATGAAAGATGTCCTCAATGTTGCACCTGCATAACAAAAATAATGATGGAGAATGTGTATTGTGAGTATTTCAACAAGTGGGCTTATGCTCTGTTGAAAAAAAACACACGATAATTGGGTTTTTGTAAAGACAGAGTAAAGTTTCTCTCGGACAAAAACAATCCACTGTTTTTACAGTCCTAAAACATGCACATGTTATAAAGAGTAAAAACGCGTATGCGATTTGTAGAAGTAAAATGCGCACGTGATAGTTCTAGTCACAATTAATAGTTTAGCTACACGACTAAGGCAACAAATAAAATCATAAGAAAACAAATGTTTTCTATGGTTAGAAACAAAGAAAATGTTTTTAGTGTTCCCTTCTTTTCATGCATATAAATGTTTCTCTCTATACCCCCAATAATCCCTAGATACTCCCTATCTCTTTCTAAATTACCTCCCTCATTCTCTCTACATCCCTCCCTATATGTTTCTTTCTCTCCCTTACTCCATCCCTCCCTCTCTCACCATCTCTCCCCTTCTCGGGGTAGTATCTCTCTCTCATTACTCCTATGCATGTGTGTATTTCCCTGTTCTCTCTCACAACCTCCCTCTCTCTCTCTATCTTTATCTCTATGCATGTGTGTGTGTCCCTCTCTCACTCCCCGTATCTCAAAACCTCTCTCCAGCTTATTCATACCTCCCTCACTATCTCTCCCTACATCACTCTACGATGATGAAGATGATGATAAGGGTCATGATGGTGAAGACGATGATTATGAAGATGATGATGATGATAATGATGATCATGATCATGATCAACATGATGACGATGATGTTGAGGGTCATGATGGTGAAGACGATGATGATGATAATGATGATCATGATCATGATCACGATGATGATTATCATGATGGTGATGATGGCGATAATGATGATGGAAATGATGAACATGATGATGATGATGATGATGAACATGATGATGGTGATGATGAAGATGATGATGATAATAATGATGGTGATGAAGACGATGACGACGATGATGATGATGAAGATGATGATGATGAAGATGATGATGATGAACATGATGATGATGATGATGATGATGATGATGATGGTGATGATGATGATGATAATGATGATCATGATCATCATCACGATGATAATTATCATGATGGTGATGATGATGATGATGATGATGACGATGACGATGATGATGATGATGATGACATCAATGATGATGATGACATCGATGATGATGATGACATCGATGACGACGACGACGATGACGATGATGATGACCATGATGATGAAGACGATGATGATGATGATGATCATGATCATGGTGATGAAGACGATGATGATGAACATCATGATGGTGATGATAATGATCATGATGATGATGATGATTATGATTATGATGATTATGATGATGATGATGAGGGTCATGATGGTGGTGATGATGATGATGATGATGATGATGATGATGATGATGATGAGGGTCATGATGGTGAAGATGATGATGGTGAAGACAATGATGATGAACATCATGATAATGATGATGATGATGATAATGATGATGATGATGATGATAATGATAATGATGATCATGATGATGAAGACAATGATAATGAACATGATGATGATGATGATGAACTTGATGATGGTGATGATGATGAACATGATGATGGTGATGATGATGATGAACATAATGATGATGATGAAGACGATGATGATGATAATGATGATGATAAATACAATGATGATGATGAAGACAATGATGATGAACATCATACTGCTGCTGATGATGATGATGAACATGATGATGATGATGATGAAAAGGATGATGATGATAATGATGATCATGATCATGATCACGATGATGATTATCATGATGGTTATGAGGATGATGATGATGATGATGATGATGATGATGATGATGAAGATGACGATGATCATGATGATAAAGATGATGATGATGTCGACGATGATGATGACCATGATGATTAAGATGATGATGATCATCATCATCATCATCATCATGGTGATGAAGACGGTGATGATTAACATGATGATGATGATGATGATGATTGTTATAGCTGATTTTACCACACATGGGTGATCACACTTTTATGGCCTTCCCTGTCCCTTTGCAGACTCTTTGGACTCCATGGACTATTTTTGTACCTTTTATGTTTCCAAGATCATCCCTTAAAACACTCATTATTTGTTGTACGCAACTTTTAATCCCTTTCTCGTGTATATACGCAGATATTACCCCTAAACCCATGTACATCGGGATGTGTACAAAAGGCCAAATATTTTTGGAGTTTTCCTTGGTGTGGATCCAAATCACTTGTCTCTTGGCCTTCCATATGCCTTGAGATCGCTCAGATTTGACCTTCCATTACCCCATTGAAGCACTATATAAGGAACCCTTTGGATACATTGAAAAGGAGGAATTAAAGAGAAAGAAAACTATAGTCCATTGTTGTTGTAGCTTGCTTATACTTGAGTCTGCATCCCTTTGTCCCTTGCAACACTTTGTGTTCTTCCCAAGCTTTCTTTTGTTTGTGCACTTGATATCAAGAGATGGAGGATTGAGGTGGCGGAGGCCCATGTGGAGGACTTAGTTTCTCCTGATTCGCAGACGTGCCAATAGAGGTTTTCACTCATGTAATCTCTGATTTATATCAATAGAAATATCTTTTCCTGTCCAATTATGTGCATTTAAATGAATATTGAATCCATGGATGCATTTAATTGTTTATACATTATTGATTATATATTCTAGAGTAGGTCTAACACCATTATACAGCATGCTTGTCTTGTTTGCTGTTGTTGAGAGAGAAAATTGCTAACACAAGCGGGATTGGAAAAAGCTCAATGGGGATCTACATCAACCGTTCGGAATAAGGTATGTTTCGATATCCTTTAGTGTTATATGTTTTATTTCTATTTCATATTGGGAAGGGATTGATTTCTGTGGTTTCTCTGTCTGCTGTGGTACACCCCGAGCCATAGGAAGTTTTCTCTGTTACAGAATTGGCGACCATACTAGGGACGCTCCTTGTTTTTCTTTAGGGTTTGGGGGCACAATGTGCTTGATATTATTGAATTGCTCTCTATTTCTCCTTGTTTTTGTGTCATATTTTATAGTATGTTCATCCATTGACACTCCCCTTTATTGGTTGGACCCTTGACCTACTTTTTACCACTGTCTTCTCTGTATATGTAGGTTTTTGGCCAAAAGTCGCGTACATACATGAACTTTTGGCCAAAAGTCATGTATACATGCAGGGTTTTTGCCAAAATCCGCGTATACATGCATCATTTTGGCCAAAAGTCACGTACATATGCATTTGTTCTTTAAATAGTCGCATACATCCTCCCTTTTGGTTGAGTTTGATGTTGTGGGATGTTGGTGGGTGGGTTGTGAGTATAGTTGGTTCTTCCTGGGTTCTGATGTTGTCTGTTGGATGCTTCTTTTGTGACCAAAGACCACTTTTTCATTGATTTTTCTTTGAAAGTAGTTTTAGTCATTTATCCTTTTTGTTTTTCCATTAGTGCATTACTCTTTTTGTCTCGGTGTCTTGTTGGGCTTGTGTTTTATAATTGCTGCAGAGGATGAGAGTTTTAGATGACTTTTATTGCATTTTTCATTCTTTTATATTCAAAAATACAAAATATTTGCACTCTTAGTTGCATCTTAGATATGGATTTGAGGAGGTACTTGCATTGGATTGCTTGGATGAGAGTTGTGTTTAGGCTTTCATATATGAAGGATTGCATTGGCATTCGGAAAGGAATAAGTTTACATGCATCTCATGTAGTGGAATACCCTGTTTTTCATTCTACACAATTGCACTTGGCACTGCTTGTTAGGTGTGCATATTTAATTCATTGCTGAGTCATAAATTCATTAGTTGCATGACCATTTCCCTTTGAGTAATCATAGCCATTAAAATCAACGCATAATTTAAAATGAACTACACATTTTTCTTTTATAGGGTTCATAAACAAGATTAGGATTTAGAGTCTTGGAATAGTTCATTGTGAGTCAATTCTCCAAGACTACTAAACACAAACAATTAGGTGTATGTCCAGGTGAGAGAGTGAAATCCTTGATATAATTAGTGTTTCTCAGGATGCCCCTCTTACACGGGAGTTAAACATGAGGCAGTGCCCGCGATTGTGATTGGGATGACTCTTGGTCACTTTCTGTGAACACCGAATATATTTCCAGGATTGTATTCATATTTGGGGGCTCTTTCGAGAGTTTTGGGCTTTGCTACCCTACCCATACGGTCAATCCCTTTTGCAACTGTCCGCCTGAGCATTGGTTATATTGGGGGGACCTTAGTTTCCTTACCTAGGCATCACAGGGGGTACTTGCAGAGGTTATTCTGAAGGTGTCCTAGCCAGGTAGAGGTCGGACAACACAGTCACTTTATGCGTTGAAGTTGAGGGCCACTATAATTGGTTACATACCTCTTCTTGTAGTGTTTGGGAGTTTCGAGCCTCTCCTAGGCGAGACATACCTACTGTATTCGGGAGCTCACATATCCTCCCGTTGATTTGTTTATATTTTGGCTATATATTTTCTTAGGAGTGTGCTCTTTGTGCGCTAGTCGGATTTTGGGATTGTGGTTACTTGAGTATATTTATGCTCTCTTGATTTTAAGTCCTTTTATTTTCAGCATGCCCGATATCCTATTACCCATCCTTGGTCCTAGTATGGACCCTAGTGTCAGACTTGGGGGCATTACAACCCATTATCATGCTCATAGATTTGGGAGTGGTCACATTCCACCCTCTACTCCATTTGTGGAGGATGTTGACTCCCTTCTCTCGGTCTTTACACTTGGGGTCACCCTCATGGGGGTGGTGGTGGATGCATGAATGTTGGGTCTACACCTTACTTTCCTTTTTATGTCCCATTGTTCAATGCATCGTTTCCTTTGGGTGCAATTTTCATGATCATTCCTCCCTATATCCTATAGTTTGGATTCTTTATTGAATATTTTGGGTTGTTTTGGACTAATATGGTTGTCATGTAGGGTCCAGTTTTTGTACACTCTCTCTGAGGTTTCGACCTGTTCATTCCTATTACAGGTATCATATCTAAACTGGCATATAGGTTAGGATTTCACATCCACTTGCATTTTGCAGGACCTTATGACCATTACATCTTAACCTTAGGTACGAACCCATTCCATGGTATCACAGAACCTTCATGCTATTGTTAGAAGTGGTTCCATGTGAATGGTAGAGCTTTCCTATACATCGGTGTCCTAGTTAGCTCCCTTTTCCATTTGGTACCCATGTTGTGAGTCCTCTCTTACGTCTGGAAGTCCCTTTTAGTCCTTCCATGTCCTTGAGCAAGAACGTCATACTCCTCTTGAACTTTATGCTAGCCATTCCCCCAAGACTCCCTTGTATATGTCAAGTTGTAATTGCATTATCAGGAGTTTTGCTTGCCTTATTGAGCCTTATATCGGCTTCCCTGACTTTGATTATCAATCATATAACCCAAGCTTGTCTCATGTCTAGCCAAGCAGAGACTTTCCATATATCTTTTGCAGCTTGATTCCCCTTTTTTACCAGGAGCGGACTTTCCCCCGGGTGTCATTATCCTGCACATGTTCACTTGCATTGAGCATAGGTATGTTCCACTGCTTGGAACTAGTTTGTTTGCCCCTTAACACTCATCTCCTTCTAGATTTGAAACTATAAAGCACCTTTATTCTTTTTCAAGCTTTTCAAAATATCTTAAAAAGTCCAAAAAAAAATATCAAAAAACCAAAATGTCGGAGAGGGAAAGATGTTATCCTTGGAAGTAGTCGAGTCGTGTCACGTTCGAACAGAGCACTGTATATCACATCCATCGGTTAGGTTAGTAGTTTGACTTTAGGAGTTGTATTCATATCTCTAAGTTTCCCTCCACCAACTAGTTAAGCTTCCAGTCCCTATGGAGACTTTATCGATGCCTCATGCATCGCAAGATGTCCCAATTTTGTATATTGAGTCTATGCTGCCTGCATTCAATCACCAATCGCTTTGATGCTCTTATCGAAGGAAGTTGAAGCCTGAGTCAGCCATTCTTCAGTTGTCTTGGCTTTGCATGTTGGCCATTCCCAGTACTATTACTGGTTCGTGCACATATTGTTCGAGTCCTTCCACATTATACAGCATTGCTAAGTACCTCGTGTTGATTGATGGGGGATGCCTTAATGCCCTCCTTCAAACAGATTCCATCCCATCGACTTTAGATCATTTATTCTGGGATAGGAGTCTAGAGTCATTTGAGTGCATTGAGACTTACAGTCATCAGTGGTAGGTTCTCTCACCATTGACAGTGTTGGGAATACATCAATCTCCCCTGATCGATGGATTATTCCAAGTGTTCAACCTCAACACATTTATTCACGCTTGTTAGATTGCACTCTAGTACCTTGATTCCCATTTTCATTATCGGTGGGTGATCTCGCGTCTATTAACGGTATACATCAATGACCGGTAATCAGATGATGGAATACTATGTTTGACCTCGACACCTCTATTCACATAGTAGGACATGTACTCATAGCTGTTTGTGTAGAAGACTTTCCAAATTGGTGGCATTTCTTATATGCTACCTCCTTTATCATGCCAATGTTCATGAGATTTCAGCTCTCATGACTTGATTCCAGTGTATGTCAGATATCTTCAGCCATTATAGAGATTTTGATCAATGGTATATCTTCAGATTTCATAGAGATCTTGGTCCTTTGTATATCTTCATCATGAAGATTCCGATCTATTGTATATTGTACGTGGCGATGACCACACATGTCACAGTTTGTATATCATGCCTATTCATGGCCATTGTACTCTTATGTATCTGGGACCACTATATGTATTTGCAGTCATCTGCAGAGTTTGATTATTGTATTATACTATTGGATGGCTAGTTCTTCCACCTGTTTCTTCATCACTCCACTTCTGGGATGGATTTGTAATGTATTTTGGCCATCATGTTACCCCTCTGACCTCACACATTAGGGGGCATCTGTTATAGCTGATTTTACCACACATGGGTGATCACACTTTTATGGCCTTCCCTGTCCCTCTGCAGACTCTTTGGTCCCCATGGACTATTTTTGTACCTCTAATGTTTCCAAGATCATCCCTAAAAACACTCATTATTTGTTGTACATGACTTTTAATCCCTTTCTCGCGTATATACACAGATATTACCCCTAAACCCGTGTACATCGGGATGTGTGCAAAAGGCCAAATATTTTTGGAGTTTTCCTTGGTGTGGATCTGAATCACTT
>LPNX010407457.1:57824-62824 GCA_001517045.1 Pseudotsuga menziesii | reverse complement strand
CATCATCATCATGATGAAGACGATGATGATCAACATGACGATGATGATGAAGATGATGATTATTATGATGGTTATGATGATGATGATGATGATTATGATGACTATGATGATGTTTATGATGATTATAATGATGATTATGATGATGATTATGATGATGATGATGATTATGACGATGATTATGATGATGATGATTAGATGATTATGACGATTATGATGATGATGATTATGATTATGACAATGATGATGAAGATGACGATGATGATGATGATGAAGATGATGATGACATCGATGGTGATCATGATGATCATGATGATGAAGACGATGATGATGTTGATGATGATGATGATGATGATCAAGACGATGATGATCAACATGACGACGATGATGAAGATGATGATGATTATGATGGTTATGATGATGATGATGACGATGATGATTATGATGATGGTTATGATGGTTATGATGATTATGACGATTATGATGATTATGATGCTGATGATTATGATGATGATTATGATGATGATGATGAGGGTCATGATGATGATGATCATGACGATGATGATGAAGATGATGATGATGATGATGATGATGATGATGATGATGATGAGGGTCATGATGGTGAAGACGATGATGATGAACATCATGATAATGATGATGATGACGATGATGATAAACATGATGATGATGATGACGATGATGAGGGTCATGATGGTGAAGATGATGATGATGAAGACGATGATCATGATCATGATCACGATCACGATGAACATGATGATGATGATGATGATCATGATCACGATCAACATCATGATGATGAAGACGGTGATGACAAACGTCATGATAATGAGGATGATGGTGATGATGTTCATGATGATGAAGACGATGACGATCAACATGATCATGATGATGATGATGATGGTGATGAAGATGAGCATGATGATGAAGACAACAACGATGATGATTATGATGATGAACATGATGATGATGGTGATGATGAACATGATGATGGTGGTGATGATGATGAACATGACGACGATGCTAAAGACAATGATGATGATGAAGACGATGATGATGAACATCATGCTGCTGCTACTGATGATGATGATGATGATGATGAACATGATGATGGTGATGATGATGAACATGATGATAGTGATGATGATGATGAAGATGATGATGATGATGAAGAAGAAGAAGATGATGATGATGATGAAGATGATGATGATGTCGATGATGATGATGATGATGATGATGATGATGAAGACGATGATGTTGTTGTTGATGATGATGATGATGATGATGATGATGATGATGATCATGGTGATGAAGACAATGATGATGAACATCATGATGATGATGATCATCATCATCATGATCATGACGATCATGATGATGAAGACAATGATGATCAACATGACGATGATGATGAAGATGATAATTATTATGATGGTTATGATGATGATGATGATGATGATGATGATGATGATGACTATGATGATGTTTATGATGATTATAATGATGATTATGATGATGATTATGATGATGATGATGATTATGATGATGATTATGATGATGATGATTATGATGATTATGATGATGATGATTATGATTATGATGATGATGATTATGATGATTATGACGATGATGATGAAGATGATGATTATGATGATTATGATGATGATTATGATGATGATTATGATGATGATGATTATGATGATTATTATGGTGGTTATGATGATGATGATGATGATGATGATTTTGATGATTATGATGATGATTATGATGATGATGATGATGATGATTATGATGATTATGATGATGAAGACAATGATGATCAACATGACGATGATGATGAAGATGATGATTATTATGATGGTTATGATGATGATGATGATGATGATGATGATGATGAGTATGATGATGTTTATGATGATTATAATGATGATTATGATGATGATTATGATGATGATGATGATGATCATGGTGATGAAGACAATGATGATGAACATCATGATGATGATGATGATCATCATCATCATGATCATGACGATTATGATGATGAAGACAATGATGATCAACATGACGATGATGATCAACATGATGATTATTATGATGGTTATGATGATGATGATGATGATTATGATGACTATGATGATGTTTATGATGATTATGATGATGATGAGGGTCATGATGGTGAAGACGATGATGATGAACATCATGATAATGATGATGATGAAATGATCATGATGATGATCATGATGATGACGATGATGATAAACATGATGATGATGATGACGATGATGAGGGTCATGATGGTGAAGATGATGATGATGAAGATGATGATGATGATCACGATCACGATCACGATGAACATGATGATGATCATCATCATCATGATCACGATCAACATCATGATGATGAAGACGGTGATGACGAACATCATGATAATGAGGATGATGGTGATGATGTTCATGATGATGAAGACAATGACGATCAACATGATCATGATCATGATCATGATGGTGATGAAGATGAGCATGATGATGAAGACGACGACGATGATGATGATGATGATGAACATGATGATGAACATGATGATGGTGGTGATGATGATGAACATGACAATGATGCTGAAGACAATGATGATGATGATGATGATGATGAACATCATGTAGATGCTACTGATGATGATGATGATGATGATGAACATGATGATGGTGATGATGATGAACATGATGATAGTGATGATGATGATGAAGATGATGATGATGATGATGAATATGACGATGATGATAATGATGATCATGATCATGATCGCGATGATGATTATCATGATGGTGATTATGGCGGTGATGACGATGATGATGATGATGATGATGAAAAAGAAGATGATGATGATGATGATGATGAAGAAGAAGATGATGATGATGATGAAGATGATGATGATGTCGATGATGATGATGATGAAGATGATGATGTTGTTGATGATGATGATAATGATGATGATGATGATCATGATCATGATCATGGTGATGAAGACAATGATGATGAACATCATGATGATTATCATCATCATCATCATCATCATGACGATCATGATGATGAAGACGATGATGATCAACATGACGATGATGATGAAGATGATGATTATTATGATGGTTATGATGATGATGATGATGATTATGATGACTATGATGATGTTTATGATGATTATAATGATTATGATGATGATGATTATGATGATTATGATGATGATTATGATGATTATGATTGTGATGATTATGATTATGATGATGATGATGATGATGACGATGATGATGATGATGATGATTATGATGATGATGATGAGGGTCATGATGGTGAAGACGATGATGGTGAAGACGATAATGATGAACAACATGATAATGATGATGATGATGATAATGATCATGATCATCATGATGACAATGATGGTGAAGACAATAATGATGAACATCATGATAATGATGATGATGATGATAATGATCATGATCATGATGATGACAATGATGATCAACATGATGATGATGATGATGATGAGGGTCATGATCGTGAAGACGATGATGATGAAGATGATGGTGATGATAATGATGATGATGATGATGATCATGATCACAATGAACATCATGATGATCATGATGATCATGATCCTGATCACGATGACCATCATGATGATGAAGACGGTGATGATGAACATCATGATAATGAGGATGATGATGATTATGTTCATGATAATGATGATCATGATGATGAAGATGATGACGATCAACATGATGAGGATGATGGTGGTGGTGGTGATGAAGATGATGGTGATGATGGTGATGATGATGATGGTGATGATGATGATGACGACAATGAAGATGATGATGATGATGATGATGAAGATGACGATGATGATGAAGATGAAGATGATGATGATGTTGACGATGATGATGATGAGGGTCATGATGATGATGATGATGATGATGATGAAGATGATGATGATGATGATGATGATGATGATAAGGATCATGATGATGATAATGAAAAAGATGATGATGATGATGATGATGAATACAATGATGATGAACATCGTGATAATGATGATGATGATGATATGATGATTAGATGATGATTATGATGATTATGGTGATGATGATGAGGGTCATGATGATGATCATGAAGATGATGATGATGATGATGATGATGATGATGATGATGAAGATGATGCTGATGATGATGATGATGATCATGATCATGATGATGAGGTTCATGATGGTGAAGAGGATGATAATAAAGACACATGTGCCTTACTCACTATCCCTCTATGACTTACTCACTACTCCTCCTTTCCTTTGTGCATGATGATCATGATGATGAAGACGATGATGATGAACATAATGATGATCATGATCATGATCATGATGATGAAGATGCTAATGATCAATATGATGATAATGAAGACGAATATGATGATGATGATGATTAACATGATGATGATGAAGAAGAAGATGATGATTATCATGATTATCATGATGATGAAGATGATGATGATCAACATGATGATGATGATGAATATGATGGTGATGATTGTGATGAAGATGATGAATACGATGATGATGATGATGATGATGAGGGTCATGATGACGATGATGATGATGATGAACATGAGGAAGACAATGATGACGATGATGATGAAGATGATGGTGATGATGATGATGAGCACCATGATGATGAATATGGTGATGATGAACATCATGATAATGAGGATGATGATGATGACGTTCATGATGATCATGATCATGAGGATGAAAACGATGATGATCAACATGATGACGATGATGATGATGATGAATATGGTGATGAATATTATCAACATGATGAAGATGATGGTGATGATGGTGACACCATCCATCTCTCTCTCTCTCTACATGTGTGAACCTGCACCTTTCTCTTGTTGTGTCTGTTCCCCTATCACCCCTCACACACACATACCTTATATC